>OZ004708.1:128354199-128564199 GCA_963924515.1 Vespertilio murinus | reverse complement strand
AAGGATCCAAAACATATTTAAGACTCGAAAATGGTCCCCTCATCCAGACTGAGAATGGGGTTTGGCATAGCTGGGGGAGGGTGTCAGAAAATATTCCTGATTGTTAAATCAAGAATAGGAACTCTCCCTCACCCACCACGTGGCTCTGCAAACTGATCAGAAAATGATCCCAGACCCCTGTCTTTTTTAGCCCAGAGCTCACCAGTCTTTATGTGTCAGGTGTGTTGTAAAATTAAGTTTACCAAGCAACAGTCTCCTCTCTTTCTTTAGGTTAGACTCAATGTAATGTGAAACAGAGATTACATACTCTTGAACTGTGATTTTTATCTATAATCAACTATATCCATTAGGCCAAGTTATATGTTTATTTCCTATGGGCAATGTTCTTAAGCTTTAGTATCCTTGTATAAAAACCATCTGACAAATTAGCATTTCTGGAACAATAAAAGGACAATATCAAGACCAAAGATCTCTTTATGAGAAGAATGAATTAGAAGAATAGAGGTAAGAGCATCAAATCTTATGCCCACAAAGTTATTTTTAAATAACAAGGTGACATCTTTTCCTCAGTGACAATGTAATTGTGATTTATAAAGCAGAAACTATCAATTTCCCCCTAAATATTTGCCTAAATCTTCCCATGATCACCTAAAAGGAATAGAAACCTATTTGCTGCATGAATGTGATATTACAACACTATTAAATCAGTCTACAGAATATGTTGTTTTGGAATGCACCAAACCTTCTGCATGTAATTAACAAAGATGGACCTTTAAGTGAGGAGGGGGATACAGTGAAATAAAGAAAGGAAATAGGAAGGAGAGACAGGGGGCCAAGAAGGGAACACTTCTTGAAGAGAGGGACATAAAAGGTTCTAAATATTATTTGTGGGAGTGGAGTAATAGGGGAAGGCGGGAAGGAATTTAATTCCTGTTCTTTTTTCTCAATTATTTTAATTGAACCTTTTGATTGTAAAAACTTGTAACTAATTCACTGATGAATACAAAGTTATAATGTATAATATAAAAATTCCATTTAACTGATTTCTGAGATCTAAAAATTTGTTTCTGTCTGGGTTGATTTCTTTGCTATTCTCTTCTGGAGTGAGAAGTAACTTGGATATTTCCTAATGGATGAACTCATAATAGGGAGCAATAGGATGTTATTATTGTATTCGTTAAAACAGAGAAAAAGAACACAGGCAAATCCTAGTTTAGCCACCTTTCTGAGCTTCAGTTTCCTAGTCTGTAAAATAGGAATCTTTATAATAAAAGCCTAATATATTAAGTATCCCATCATCTATTCAACCAAATGGTAATATGCTAATGATACACCAAGACCTCTCAACCAATTGCTATGATGTGCACTGATCAACAGGAGGCAGAGTGTCAACCAGTCCCAATGATGTGCACTGACCACCAGGGGGCAGTCAACCAGTCAACCAGTCACTATGACATGCACGGACCACCAGAAGGCAGGCACTCTGACTGGTTGGTTAGCTTGCTACTGGGATCCAGGTGAGCAGGACTGAGCAAGACAAGGCCTGACACGCCCTGAAGCCATCCACAGCCCCTCCCTCGCTAGCCAACTTCCCACATCCCTCTCAGCCCCGATCATGTACCACTGGGGTCCCTTGACCTGGCCTGCACCCTCTCACAATCCAGGACCCCTCAGGGGATGTTGGAGAGCTGGTTCCAGCCCAATCCCACAAACCAGGTTGAGGGACCCCACTGGTGCACAAATTTATGCACTGGGCCTCTAGTAATAATATAAAGCATAAAGCAAAAAGTAGGTAGACTATATATGTTACATAATTGTAAATTTCTATTTATAAACAAAAGAAGGTTTGAGTATATCTAATCATTGCAAGTGTAAGATATATTTCAATATTCAGCCTTTAAAATTTTTCAAACACTTCACAAATAAATGAAGAAATATAGGCAAATAAATTAAAATGGTGACTGCAAATTCTTTTTTTGTGAGTCGTCTTACTGAGATAGAAAAGTAGGGCTAGGTAGACAGTCAGGGACAGAGACCACGTGGAGGTAGGCAAAGGGAAGTCAGAGGCAAATAAAGGACCTAGAACTGGCTAAGTGGGAACCTGGATGGGTGGGGAAAACTTGGCCTGAAGTGGCAGTTCTCCATCAGGTACTCCCACAGGAGGGAACTTAAACTTTGGTATAATTGGATAGTGCCAGAATTCTTTAAAGGGACCAATCAGAAGCTAGCAGAGTATACGAATATCTCCTAGTTAGGGGTAGGCAAACTTTTTGACTTAAGAACCCACAATGGGTTCTTAAACTGGACCCGAGGGCTGGAACAAAAGCAACCTGACCATGCTGGCACTGTCATCTTGGGCTGCTGATGAAGGAGCGGAGGGGAGAGCAAGAGAACCCTCTAATCTTTTGGCTCTGCTGGCCAGATAGAACAGCCCAAGGGGCCATATCCAGCCCACAGGCCATGGCTACCCTAGATAAAGAGTTTAAGAGGTAACCTATTTGCATCCCCTTTCTACTGCTAGCAGAATTTCACACATCCCCCCTCATGCTTTGTTCCTCATCCCATCCCCAAAACATTTTTGTTTTCTTCTCATCATTTTTGTCTGTGAGTCCAATCTTGGGTTTATGAGAAAAAGAGCTCAGACCCAACCATATTTTGGGTTTCATTTTTTATATCTTTGTTTTCAATATCATCCATCGCTTTCATTATGATGTCTTTGATTTCATTAGTTATAATTTGCTATTGACAAACAGCAGAGTCCAGAATCCTGTGGCCCTTCAAACTGAAAAGCATAGAGGCCCAACAACTGTTGCATCCTAAAGTCACACCAACTTTGGTTCCTGCCTCAACTGGACTAATTTCCTATGGGTTACAATCTTGAGCAAGTTACTTTTTTCCTCTACAACCTCAATGTTTTTATCTGTAAAAGAGAAATAATGAGTGTGGCTCCAATAAAAGGTCTAGGCCCTGGGTTGCATAATAAAAAAACTATCAAAGACTAATTATCTAATGAGGCTCAGAGATATGCAAAGCAACCTGCCCAAGGCCAGCAAGCTGGTGATGCGGACAGGGGAAAAAAACGCAAATCTCCTGCCTTCACACTCCCAAAACACAGACACTAATATTCTTGATTAGCCCACAAAGAAGAGAGCCCCACCTCCTCCCGCCCCCATCAGCCATGCATTGGAGAAAGAATCACCTTTGTTGGCTGACAGAAGTCCATTCCTAGCCTTGGAATTAGATGCAACATATGTTTCCATATGACTTCCTAGAAACCAGAATTTGTTCATGTCAGATTCTAAAGTGAATCGGTTATTTTGGTTGAGGTTTAAATAGCCTGGGTCTAAGTGTCCTTTGTCAGAACAAGGACTCTGTCAGACAAGCACTGTCTCTGAGCGGCAAGTGTTTTGGGGAATGCAAGCTTGAGGAAGGGCTGTTGACAATGAGATAAGAACAAAAAATAAAGCCTCCTGCTAGATCCCTTTTTGCTGACCTTCTGAGAAGTCCTAAGTGTGCTGTCACTCCACACATTAGAGCTAGGATAGATTTGAAAACATCAGGAAGGTGTTCAGTTTTTTAATAAAATAAAAAAGCGGGCGGGGGGGGGGGGGCTCTGACTGCAGAAACCCAACTACTTCAGTCTTAGGGGAAGAGCCTAAGACTGAATGAGGAGTAAGAACATTCTCAGTTCCCTTTTTGCCTCTATCATGGCCCCAATTAAATAAGTAGACAGCACTTCTATTTCAGCATCAGCTTTCATCAGATCAACCCTGGTACCTGCTGACTTCCTTTCTGAGCAAAACAGCTCAGTGCATGACAATTCAGCACTTTCCAAACCAAGACCCACTGTGTTGGCATGCAGGGAGTATGGATCTTGGTTTCAATGATCATCTCTATCCAAGACAGAAAGGGGTCATCAAAACGAGCCCCGTCTTCCTCATAAAAGTGCCACAAGAAAGAGTCACCTTAGTAACCATGTAAAAAACCTGAAGCACTTTAGTCAGCTATGATATATAACTCTGTCTCCTGATAAAAGAGCATCTATAATAGGGGGACTTAATGTTTCATACTTTTCTGTGCATACATGTGTGTATACACATACACAGTAAAGTTTCATGAGATCGTCAGAAATCAATGAGATGGGTATGGGGATGGTATTTCCATCACACCCATTTTATTGGTGGGAAAACCAAGGCCACGTACATATACTGTTCCACTTCCAATGGGGTTACATCCTGATAAAACTATTTGAGGTTCAACCCAAGAGTCCACAATGCATTTAATACACCTAAACTACCACATCATAGCTTAGCCTAGTCTACCTTAACTGTGCTCAGAACGCAATATCCACAAACAGCTGGCAACACGGTACACTGTAGAAAGTCTGTCTTTTACCCAGGGGCTGCAGAATCATGACAGAGTGTGCACTGCACATCACTAACGCTGGAAAAGATTTTTAAAAATTCCAAATCTGAAGTGTAGTTTCTACTGAATGCACCATGGTGGTCAATGGAAAATTCATACATGGGGGACCAGCTGTAAGAGCTTGCCTAAGTGTATACAGTAAGAAAATATTTGTGGCCAGAAGGAGAAGCCACATCTTCTCACTCAAATTCTGCTCCATCAACATCACAAAGGAATACAATTCGAACAGCTGAATATAAATGTGTCCTTTAAATTGTGTAAAAGAATGCTTTCTCATTTCTTATTGATGGCCAGGGTCCGGATGAGTACTGATAAAAGGTGGAGAAGATGGTTTAAAAAGCCCTTTCGTATTTTGTTCTGCCCCCTGCCTAGTATCCATCTTAGTTAATGAGAATACTAAAAACATCTGTAATGCAATTGTAAAGCCACTATTAGGTATGGTTAAAAACTTCTCTGGCTTTATAAAAAGAATGGCATTGTCACACGAATTGTCCCTGATACCTGTGACTGGGACCCACTGTTATGCACTCTGCAGATCAGGCCAGGGGGGCAATGTCCACAAAATAGCATATCCCCCCCTATTCATACACCTTGGCAGGGGTGGGGCACTTAGGATGTGATAAGACAAAAGAAAGGCATTCACTCTGCCTTTGTCTTCAGTGCTGCAATCCAGGAATCCTGAAAAAGCAGCCCTCACCTGAATACCCACAGGCTAAAGAGGCTGGGGACTAGATATCCCACTGGGCTGTTGGGTTGCTTAATGTGAATGACAAATGACAGAGCCTGGAGGTGGGGGAGGGATAGATAATGCTACACTCTCCCTGAGAAGAAGGGAACCTGCAGTGCGAACCAAGGTGATGCTTTTCAGACTGCAGGTCACCGGAACCAGTGGATGGCGAAATCATGTCAGTGGCATTTAACATGTGTGCTTTAACGAAACAGAAGAGAACAAGAATGTGTGGCATGTTGCAAAGATAAATATTGTTCCACGTACGTGTATAATTTGGTCAGAAAGGCTTGAAAGTCATTACTCAAAAGGGAGAGGCCTCCGTGGGGCTCCTGCACTTGATGCACACATTCACGCAGACGATACATTGCTAGTCCTCATATTTTTTTTTCAAGAGAAACCAGTATCCTGGACTGATGTATGCAATCTGCCCAGATTTTTAGAGAAATCGCTCACTGTTTTAAAATAATGGACAGGTCAAACCTGGACCGGAAGTGGCTGTCCTTGATTTCTGGTTTCAGAGAAATACCCATCTTAAGCAAGGAGAAGAGCAATTGGGAAATCACAGTTGGAGGCACTCCCAGAAGGCATCTGCCTGGCAATGTCAGGGTTGAAGGGAAAAGAGCAGCCCACACGATCAGGTAAGGAAGGGTGTGACCTATCGAGGTGACAGGGGAGTGATGGGACAAAGAAACAAAATAGGCCCTGGCCGGTTTGCTCAGTGGTTAGATCATCGGCCTGTGGACTGAAGGGTCCCAGATTGCATTCCTAGTCAGGGGCACATTGCCGGGTTGTGGGCTCAATCCCCAGCAGAGGGCCTGCAGGAGGCAGCCAATCAATGATTCTCTCTCATCATTGAAGCTTCAATCTCTCTCCCTCTCCCTTCCTCTCTGAAATCAATTTAAAAAAATTTTTTTTTAAAATATTGGTGAGCCTGGTTGTTTCTGTAAGCCTTCCTTAAAAAGGTTAGATGATGGGGCTGGTGGGACTCTCAAACAGAAGTCAACCTTGACTTTTGCTAGGTAGGTAGGTGGTCGGTAAGTAGGTAGATGGGTTAATTAGACAGATTAGACAGACAGCTTTCTTGTGGGAGGTGTGAAAAGGGTTTCAACCAAAGCATGCACTCAGCAGTCGCTTTTGGGCGCCATCCAGGAAGGGCTCTGCCTGCTCATACTGTTCACCACCCGCAGCTACCTAGAGTTCCGCCCAGCAGCTTCGGAGGAAGAAATGGGACCTGGCGTGGGAAGGAGCCGTTGCCTGGCGGGACACAGGCAGACCTAGAACTGACATGGACAAGAATCCTCATTCTCTGGGCTTCCTAAGTGACCCTTGTTCGGCAGGAAAAGCTCTCAGTTTATGTAAGAGACTTGGGCTTGGAGGATGGTGGTGCTGAGCTGAGGCTTCTCCACCCTCTCCATCCCAGGGAAAAGGTTCACAAAACCAGGGGCTGCCACCCGCCCACAGGCCCCCTTGCCCATTTAAAAGCATTGGGAGTCTTCTGTGCAAACCCGGAGGGGCCCCAGCCTGAGAGCTGGTCTCGCGGAAAACAGAAAGCAAGGCCAGGCGCCAGCTCCAGACCCAGCTGTTCCCCACGCTCGCTGGAGGTGCAGGTGTGAGAGCATCCCCATGAACTTCACCTGCCTGCAGTTTGTCACCTCAATGTCATTACCGCAGGCCGAGATGCGGCTGGAGCTTTTGTTTTACTTCACACCAGGGGGAAGTCATTTTTGGAATTTTTCATCTTAAATAGATTTCTCTTAAATGTATGTGACACATATTCCTCTCAGGACTTAATAAAATAGATATTTCTCATGCCTGGAAAGTAAACTACAGCTGCACAGATCGAAATAAAATTTATTTTTTAAAACTACCATATTCTGCTTGGAACATTCAAAATACAAATTTAGCTATCATTTTTGAAAAAGTTGAGACTCAGTGAAAACAGAAATTTCTCAAGTAGATTTTTTTATTAACATAATGTTAATGAATGTATCAAACAAAGATACACTTACTAATAATATCTGGTATCTCTTTATCTATGGTACAAAGAAAATAATTTAATTTCAAAACAGGGAAAGCTCCTAAGCTTCTTTCTTCCCACCAATGAATTAAGCAGAAATTTTTTATGGCTTTTATTTTCAGATTCTTACAAATCTATTTTGAGCCCTGGTCAATATGGTTCAGTGATTAGAACATCAAGAACCACCACCACCCGCCTCCAACCCACCCCAGACTGTAGGGTCTCAGGTTTGATTCTCTATCAAACATACGTGGGTTACAGGTTGATTCCTGGCCCGGTTCAGGGCTTCTGCCAGAGGCAACCAATCATCCCTCTCTCCCATAGATGTTTCTCTCTCTTTCCCTGCCTCTCCCCCTCCCTCCCACTCTCTCTAAATGTCAATGGAAAAAATATTCCCAGGTGAGGATTAACAAACAAATAAAAATATATAAATATTTTGAGTCTGATATTTTTTGAGTCTGATATTTTTGTAAGAAAAGAAGTGATTAGTGTCATTATAAAGACCCTAATTGCTTTAAAATGACTCCTCATTAATACAAATAAATAAAGTCCATTTCATGGCAAGAGCTTAGGTTGAACTGTATAAAGGGAGGTATTCTTATTTATGATCTCAATGCAAAGAACATGGGTGCTTTCATTTGGTGGTTGTGTGTGTGTGTGTTATTATAAATCAAATGTATTCCTAACCAGAAAATGTCCAGCAGAAATAACAGCAGTGGGAATGGGGTTTTCATGACATCCTCAGGTGCCTTCCTAGATCTCCTTGTCACAATCAAGATTGTTACGACAACAAGAAACAAACCTCTGGGACTCCATAGCCTCCCCAGACGCGGTGCACTAAAAGGATTTGGCTTGTCTCGTCTCTCCTGATTATACAGTATATGCTAGAAGTGGAAGACTGGTGACACGGACCACTGGGCTGTGGACAATGTTTTCTGGACCCACGTGTTTCATCTCCTCATTTTCTATTTCGTGTGTCGCCCTGACACTGGCAGTGAGAGGAGTGAGGGTGGACCTAACTCCTGGCAAGAGCAATAAGAAGTGCTGTGCCTTGTCTACAGGTGAGGAACGCAGGGGGTGTGGGGGTACATTATTTAAGTACTTGGTGTGGCAGCATGTGAATGCACACGTGTACGTACACACACACACACACACACACACACACATTTATACCTAGGCACCTAACATGTCTTACCTGGCATCGAGATACAGGCATGTCTGGTTTTATACAATAGATGTTTTCCTTCCAGTTGTGATCAATATCTTGCAACTAAAATATTCAAAGGTCCTACAAAAGCTTACGCCTTAATAGAAGTTTTTTATGACTCCTTTCAATATTGCTAATATAATTTCATCTAAACTGTGCAAGTTTAGACTATTTATGTATTCAAAAGCAGTATGCAAATCCGCAGAAGTCACAGTTAAATCGCCTTGGAATGTGTCCTGCCTTTGTAGCATTTCACCTCAGGGGTAAAGAGGTGACCAGCACTTCAAATGGCAATATTTGAAGTAACAGATATCAGCGACATATAGCTCAAAACAAGAAAAAAATATCCAAGACTCTTATTTGAAACAGAAGCTGGGAGACTTAACGTGATGTGCCAACTGCCACGCCCACAAAATATGGAGGGTGGGGGGCTGCTCTGCATTAGTGAGTCTACCCTCTCAGAAGACTTACCAAGATAAATAAACCACATCTGTCCACTGGGATTGGCAAGTGCCTTTTTGTGCCCTATTAGTTCTAAGGCACTCAGAGAGATAATGCTGCTCACTGTACCTTAGGATCTCAAAGAAAACCAACACTTCAAATGATGATCTCTACGTAGTTTGCCACACTCCCTCCTCCCCTCATGGTATAAACATGCAGTGTACAGAACAAGCTATCTTGAAAAGTAATTATAGGGAAGTAAGACCCCAGGAAATTACTGAACACATAATCAGCAAGGTGTGTTGGGCCAGCCTTCTAAAAGAGGCTGCTCAAATCAAACTCTTAAATTAACGTTGGAATGAGAGTCCAGTTATGAGCCTGGGACGGCTGAGGTTGGCAGCATATTCAAAGCCAAAAGACAGCAGGACACTGCAGGGTAGGATGTGTGCAAACTGGCTTTCAGATCATGTGATGTGCATTTTATAAGATCATTTGAAGTAACATGCATAAAACAGTCTGAGAGTATTTCAACCATGCTCAGCAGTTAGAGTCCCGAATTCTGGTTACTGTACAGTGTAGAGCAATGGAAATTTATTGGAGTTTGAAGGCTACTTTGAAGTAAGGTGACCAAATACGTATATTTTTTTTAATTATAAAGTTTTTACACTCTTTTAAAATATTATCTTCCAAATTCATTCTTATTGAAAATAAACTCATTCTTTCTGAACCAAAAGGGAAAAAAAAACATTAACCTTTCTAATCTATATTTTTCAACAAATTTTCCTTTTCATTATTATAAATGGATATCCAACTCGGATACTCAAATTTGCTTCCTCCTTATAATAAAGGAAAAGCATAAGGTAGCAATAGGGGGGATAATTCTCCACTCAAGAAAGCAGGAAGAGCCTAAACCAATTTGGCTCAGTGGATAGAGCGTCAGCCTGTGGACTGAAGGGTCCCGGGTTCAATTCTGGTCAAGGGCATGTATCTTGGTTGCAGGCACATCCCCAGTGGGGGTGTGCAGGAGGCAGCTGTTAGATGTTTCTCTCTCATCGATGTTTCTGGCTTTCTGTCCCTATCCATTCCTCTCTGTTAAAAATCAATAAAATATATTTTTTTAAAAAAGAAAGAAAGAAGATTACATTAGTAACTCAGAGCATAGGGCGCTAAAAGTGAGAAATTAGTCCAGTCTTCCTTGATGTGATGTCAGAAACTGCTCACCCCTTTGTTCCCTCATTTGAACAAAGCATTATCTCATCTAAAAACACCTTTCTTTCCTAATTTTCTTACCCAGAATCACTGATGTCGAGTAGCTAAAGGGGAAAAAGGAAAAGAGAGACAGGGGCACATAGGTGGCAACCATAATCACCACAGATCTAAAACACACACACACACACACACACACACACACACACAAAAGCTTTAGCAACTGAACAACCAACCAGTCAACCTGTTGCTATGACATGCACTGACCACCAGGGAGCAGATGCTTAATTCAGGAGCTGCCCCCTCCCTGGTGGTCAATGCACTCCCACAGCCAACCTCCTGCTGCCAGCCAACCTCCCATGCCAGCTGGCCAAGTTCCCACAGTCTTCCCACCCCCCACCAGCCGACCTCCTGTGGTCCCTCCCCTGACCAGCCAAACCTCCCACAGTCCCTACCCCTGGCCAGCCATCCTCCTCCCCCACTCTCCATGGACTCTGATTGCTGGCCAGGCCGAGGGATCCTACCTGGGCATGAATTCGTGCACCAAACCTCTAAAGATATATTTAAATTTATCTTTATTGTTGAAAGTATTACAGATGCCCTCTTTATTTGTTTCTGTGGTTTTTTTCTAATTGACCCCCCTCCATCACGTACCCATTTATTTATAAATTAACATCTATGTAGTATTATAAGTGGTGTACAATAGACACAATGTGAGCCACTGATGTAATTTGAAATTTTCTAATAGCAACTAAAACATTTTAAAGGTGAGATTAATAGAATCTATTTAACCCACATTATCCAAATATTATCATTTCAATATGAAATATATGTTAAAAATTGAGATATTTAGCACAGTGTTTTTCCTACAAGCTTCTGAAAACTAGCGTGCACTTTGTACTTGTAGTACATCTCACCTTGGACCAGCCACTTTTCAAATGCTCAAGAGCTTCATGTGGCTATTAGCTTCTGAACTGCATGGGACAGGCTTAGGAGCTGCCAGGCGCTGTTCTCAGTGCTCTAAGTGTACAGGTTCATTTCACTTGCACAACAATTCTTCACAGAGAGTACTATCATTTCTTTCATTTTATAGATGAGGAACTTAAACAAAGAGCAGAGACCCCAAATCACAAGCTGGTAGGTAACAGAGAGGAAGTTCGGACCTTGACCAGCTGGCTGCAACTACTATGCTCTTTATTAAGAGCCCCCTGTGTATATGACAGGCACAGAGCTGCATTATCTGAGTAAATTCTCCCACGTGCTCCTCAGAACAATCCTAGAGGATAAATGTCAACACCCCAAATTTACATATTGCTCCATCCTTAACAGAAGACATTAGAGTAGGGGCAGCATGACCTCACAAAGGAGCACACCCTGGGAGATAGCAGGGGGTCCCTAGGTCCTACCCTAAAGAAACATGTAGTCTAGTAAGAGAACATAAAACCATTACAAAGGTTACTATACTGCAAGGTATAAGAAAGTAAAGGAGAGGTACAAGTTTTGTTTAGAGTTAGAGGGAAAAACATTATTATCCCATTAAGAGAAGGGGCAAGGCCATCACAAAAGAGGTAACTATTAAAAAGAACTCAATAGGAACCTAGAATAAAATGCTCCAGGAGTAAAGGAAAGGAGACAAAAGAAGTAAGCTCTATAGGATATTGAAGGTATGGCTAAAATCGTTCAAAAAAATGGCTGGAATGTAGAGTACGAAATAAAGAAAACACATTATGGGATGTAGTGTGGAAGTTGGCCAAGACATGGAAAAACTCAAATCCTATGCAAAGTTTAAGGTAACTGAGTAGGCCTGATCAAAACTGGGCCTCAGGCAAAATCTAGCAAGGCTGCACAGGGCGGACAGTAACAAGAGATTAGATGTGGAAGATTGGCAAGGATGATGTTAAAAAGATCCAGGCAGGCAACTGGGAAGGTAACAGTCAATATTACTATGTGTACCGGTTAATAATAGCAGTTTTTGTAGTCAAAGGAAACACAATAATTTCAAGAGAAACATCAAAAGTGCTTTATTCAAAGTAATAAAACTACACATTTCCCCCATCTTTCCTGTAATTTGTGGACACCATCCCAATAGAACTTTACTTGTTTTGAGGCAAACCATTCAGAAACCCAATTTTCCACTTCTTCCTATGTTTTGAATGCTGCTCAGAAAGTGTATGTGCCATCGATTGAAACAAGTGGTAATCACAAGGAGCAAGGTCTTGTGAACACATCAGGAGGGTTAATACTTCCCAGGCAAGATTGTTCAACGTGTCTTTAACTGGTTTTGAAGTGTGTGATGGTGTGTCATCATGAAGCAAAATTACTTTGCCATGTCCTTTGGCCCAATATGGTCATTTCAACATCAAAGCATGGTTCAAATTGAATATTTATTGTCCATAGTAATACATATTAATGGTTTCACCTGGTTTTAGAAGCTCATAATACACCACACCTTCCTGATCCCACCAAAAGCAGAGAGCATTGTCTTCTTTCCAAAGTGATTTTGCCTTGCAGTGGATGTTGATGGCTGACCTGGGTTAACCCATGATTTTATGCATTTGGGATTCTCAAAATAAATCCATTTTTCATTGCCACTCATAATTCGATGCAAAAAAAGACTTTATTTCATGCCGTTGAAGCCACATTTTACTGATGACTTTTTGGCTTTCCATTTGTCTTTCATTCAGTTGATGTGGCACCCATTTTCCTTCCTTTAAAACCTTTCCCATTGCTTGTAAATGACTGGAAATTATTTGCTGAGCATCGTTTAATCTTTCTGCAAGTTGTTTTTTAGTTTGACACTCATATTCATCCAATAATGCTTTTAATTGTTGGTCTTCAAAGTTTTTTGGTTGACCTGGGCATTCTCTGCCTTACACATCTAAATCATCACTTTTAAAGAGTTTAAACCAGCGTTCATGAGTATCTTGAGATGGAGCATATTCACCATAAGCTTCCAGAAGTATTCAGCAGGACTTTTCTTCAAAATAAAGTGATGAATTAAAACTTCCCACAAATGTGCTTTTATTGGCATGAAATTCAACATTTTTAAGTGTAAAAATATCTATGATGTTAATATCTTCAAATAATTTGACATATGAAGTTTTGAAGCTCGTTGTCAATACAACAAATAGCACACATATCAAATTATATATATGTATATATATAACTATATATATATATATATATATACACAGTTACACATATCTTGAAATAAAAAAAAATATATATATATAAAATCAACATGTGTGTAACTCCATCTATTGAAAAACATCTGCATTATTAACTAGTAAACCTAGTAAAATAAGAGGTGATTATAAGGCTTTGTGAGTGTGGAATCCTTAAGGCCTGGGGTCTAATGCTAAGTCAAAGCTAACAGAGCTACAACACCTGGTGGTGAACGGAGTGGTGAAACCATTGACCAAAACTTTTGGATATCTATAAATATAAAAGCTTCAGCTACCAGAATGCTGGAATGTAGCCAGCAGCCAGCAGAAAGGCGCAGACTGGCCCTGAACGCCAGCCAGACCTAGGGACCCCATCCATGTACAAATTTTATGCACTGAGCCTCTAGTAACATAATAAGTATGAGGGGTTTTTGCTATTCTCCGCTTTTATTTCAGCCTAAACTTCTTGTTTTATCTGTGCTTCCCACATCAAGATTTCTACCACCATCTACTGATCTTATATGTATGGCTCTTGTTTTAAAGAACTCCTTCCTCAAGCAAGAAAATAGTGGTTAGCAGAAAATGGCAAAAGGCATTATCTTTCAACTAAGAAAAACTACACTTCCAATTTCTTCAATGCAAAGACAGAAGAATCTCTGATTCCAATTTCCAACACAGCTGAATAAAGCTCTATAAGGGCTTAACCAACAGCCATGCCTAAAATATTGGCCTTCTGCTTGAAATTCTTAATGTTTTAAAGGAAAAGTTAAAAATAATTTCCCTACTGCCTACCTCCCTTTGCATTCATTTATTATTTTTCATGTATAATTAAAAATACTACTACTTTAAGCAAATATTTCATTTTTTTTCTGCTTTAATTACCTGACAAACAGTAGTAGAGCTGCATAAATTTTGCCTGAGGTTAAAGCTGGAGTAGAGCCTAATCACCAGCTTGAGACATTGTTCTGGCCAACTAAAGCAGAACACATTTATCCCGCGTATTTGAACAATGCTTAGGCACTTCCGTTAAGACCTCCTTTATCCAGTATTGATTCTGATTAACCCTCTTTCCTGATTTATGTGGGAAATCTGGGAGTTCTTCACACCATCACTGCAGGATTAAGGACATGAACCCCAATGCAGTGAAGTTCAGGGGTGTACTCGCACTGTCTTAAGGAAAGAACAAGAACACATACGCCATTTCTACTCCATCAAATGCCAACTTGGGCTACTTTCTCCTAATTCAACTAATTTTGTACTAGACAAACCTTGAGGTTATTCGGCTGCTTTTCATAAAGAAGGTATTCAGTAACAAGAGCAAAAGTCAATAGGAAAATATAGGTAAAATAAACACCAAAAATAAGTACTAAGCAATTAAGAATGACTATTGTAAGTCTAAGCTAAGAAACATTGGGAAATTAATGGCTCTTAAATAAAATAATGAATCTCAATACTAACTAAATAGACACACACACACACACATATAACCTGTGTGTGGGGTGTATGTGGGGGGGTGCATGCTTTTTATTTTTCTTAAGAGGCCTCACTCCAAATTCCCAGGCTCAAGTATTTAGTGTTGCATGTGTGGTCTGAAGATGCTCAAAGCACTTTTCTTATCCTACAATTCAATCTAGTAATAAAAGTGTGGTGCTCTGGAAGACGGAATTCAGGGCAGCTGGGAAGTTTCACTGGAATCAAATGATCTCATCCACCAACTATCCAGGACTCCCCAAAGTTTGGAAGTGCTCCTATGTCACTGAAGATCTCTCCAGCAACTGACAAGGGAAGTGGAGAGGGTGTGGAAGCAGCTACCTTCCCATTTAGGGAAATCTTCCTACATTAGAGTCCACTTTTCCATCTAAGATATAAAAACCACATAGGCAGAACACCTGATCCCAATGAGAAAAACCCACCTCTGACATGGGTAGTTGAAGGGAACTCAGGTAACCACCTACTCAGGTAAATCTGTGTACAGGCCAAATAGACAGTGTGCAAGGTCCTCTGGATACCTGAACCATTAATGCTCAACCTTATTTCTAGGCAATGGGCTGCTATTTGAGGAAAACCTCAGAGAAATCTAGAGGTAAGGATAACAATGATCATAATGACAACCATTCAAGACTAGAGGCCTGGTGCATGAAAATTCATGCACTGGAGGGGGGGGGGCAGACCCTCAGCCAGGCCTGTCACCTCTCACATTCCAGGAGCCCTCAGGGGCAGGGGGCCACGGAGGCAATCAGGAAGATGATGCCCCCATTACACTTCTGCTGCTGCCACTGCTGGCAGAGCAAGCCTTGGCTGCCTTTAATTACCTGCACCTTGGGCCGGCCCTGGGGGGACTGGGCAGCTGCCATTAGAGAGACTTGCCTGCACCTTGGGCTGGCCATGGGTGGCTGGGCAGCCACCATCCGAGGCTTAACCTGCACCTCTGCCACCCCTGCTTGCCGGGGGTGCAGGAGGACCCGAAGCCCCCAGCAGGGCTGAGGGGACTCCAGTGGCAGGCACACAGAGAGGCCAGCCCCACCCCTGCTGTGGGCACCATCATCTTGTGATGCTGTGATGGTCAATTTGCTTATTACCTTTTTATTATATAGGATAACAATGGTAATAACCATGTCTCACAGGGCTAAGAATATCTGGGAAGTACAGGCTTTAGATTCAGAAAAATTCAAATTCAAACCTTTTGGACAACTCAAACTCTCTGATTTTCCATTTCTTCATAAAAAAACAAAAAACAACAAAACAGAGACAGAAACAGATAGAGATAGAGATAGAGATAGAGATAGAGATAGAGATAGAGATAGATAGAGATAGAGACAGAAGTGAAGAAGCATAAACCTTAAAAGCTGTTGTGGAGATAAATTTAGAAGTGTTGATGGAAACAACTGGCACATAGAAAATGCTTCGTAGATATTCATTCATTACTTTTCCTTCCAGAGTACAGTTCACGGTGCCTTAAAGAAATCAGAGAGAACTGGCCCACCAACAGGAGTAGAATGGGGATTTACAGCCTTTGCGCCTGTGGAGGCTTATATCCACTCAACAAGTATTCATTGAGTACTCATAGTGTGCCTGGCACTGTTTGGGATATATTTGCTTTCATTTCTATCTTTATGGAATTCAGTTTACTTTTAATTTTTAAGGTTGAAAGCAAAATTTCCTCACAAAAGAGGATCTATTTTTAGGAGCATGACGATAGTGTGTTTGCCTCACTGTTTTGATGCAGACATGATTCATATGTATTATTTGCACTATGCATGTGATGCCAACCCAAATGTCACAGAAAAGGCAAGAAGATCGGGGGAGATGGGTCTTAAAGAAGGACCAAAATTAATACAATGTGGAATCACCAACAGAAATGGTAATGGTGCAAATAAGAAATGAAAAAACAAGTTAAGCCCAGAAAGGAGAAGGTGCAAGGAAGAACCAATATGGAAGTTTAAAGAGCCCTCCAAAAACAGAAGTCCACAATGAATTCAATGCACGTGGGTACCCCTGGAAACTACATTTAACCACGGGTGAGATCAGAATTCATAATAATATAGTTTCAAAAAGTGATGGCCGTTATTAAGGTGATTTCTATCCTGAATTTACCTCTCTGGGCCTTAGTTTTCTCAATCATCAGAGAAGTTCTGACTGGATCTGCACTTCTTAAGGGTGGAGAGTTTCAATTTTTAAATTCATTAAAAAGGAATAGGCACTTTTTTTTTAAGGTGAAGAAATACCTGGACTAGAGGACATTGAAGATCTCTTCCTTTCTATCCATTTATGACAAAATACTATGGCTTCACTTGACCTCAGAGTTTTGGTAACAGAAGAATAAAGTCCCTTAATCACTTGTCCCCAGCAGAAAAGCAAATTCAAACATGCTAACAAAAATAAGAGAACAGAAAGGGGATCAGTGTACATATCAATGAGGAAAGCATCTATGAATTAAGAAGTGAGATGAACTCAACCCTTTGCCTGTGTTAAAAAAAAAAAAGCATATGCTATTTCTACCACAAATCCTCAAGAAAAAGCAAATAACTTATGAGATGACATTTGTTAGATTATATATTCATTATGTTAGTATGATATGTAGTGCAGCTATATCTCCTTTTAAAAAACAAAAATACTAGTTGGAAATATATGTCATGGTTTTTAATAAAGTCTGCCATAGCAGCAGAAATGATGTCCTACTGATGCTGGAGGATGAAACCCCTGTGTTGCTCCTGGGAGCCAGGTATAGATTCCTGGGTGCCACAGAAATAAGCATTTTAAGAAGCCCCAATGGGAGGACGGGATGTGGAAGATTTTATTGGCATCAGGTTACATTTCTCAGCTTGTGATGTCCCATTGCAAGCCAGTCCTGAAAGAGGGAGAGCGTGGAGTTCAGCAAAGCCAGAAACAAGGCCAGTGTCCAGAGCTTCTGTTCCCTATAGTGGCCAGGGATAGCTCAGCATTTAAGTTAATTAAGGCATATTAGTCCATGTGTGAAGCCCCACATGGCCCCGGGGCCTGTGCACAGGGGAGTGCAATCCCCTGCCACAGGAGGCCCCAGAGGGAGAAGAAAGAGAGCTCACTTCTTGGTTTAGCAGTTACCTCTTTAGGATTCCCTGAGCTTGCTGTGGCCACATCCATCCTAGCCAATGACTGGTTTTCAGGTGTGATTGATGGGCAAGCCGGTAAGCACCTTCCCACTCACTCAGCCCTTGCTGTGAATGCATCTATCTGGCCTTCATATTACTCCTTTTCTATCAAATAATAACCAGGTTATTACTACAAGCGCATCACTACTAGAACAGAGTCTAGAAATGTCAACTAGTAGAACCACATTTATTTATTGTTTTACTTATTTATTTTAGGTTTAATTTTACTTATAGTTGACATATACTACAGTAGCTTCAGGGTGATCCAACAGTGATATACCTTATAAGGTGGCCACCATAAGAAGTCTAGTAACCACCCATCACCATACATAGTTATTAGGATACTTCTGACTCTATTCCCTCGGCTCTACACATTTAGGTTGGCACCAGAGAGGTAGCACAACATTATTTCTGGACACTGATGAGAGATATGCAGTCCAGGCCAATATCCATAGAAACTCAAGGATTACATACTTTTAAGGTTATATTTATGTTGCATAACAGGCACTCTGCAAATTTCACCTCATTTCATTTCCACTACTCCTTGAGATATGTATTTTTTTAACGCCTAAAATGGCAATAATAAGGCTCAGAGAAGTTAAAAATTTTGCCCAAGGTCATAGTGCTAAAAAGTGAAAGAATCCAGATTCAAATGATAGTATTTGATTCCACAACCCTGCTTCTTAACTATGCCTCTACTGTCATTAAAAACTTCCCAAGAAGTGGCACTTCCCATGTAGCAGGCTTAACGTTCAGAGTATCTCAAATTTTGTTCCATACTGATTACTATCTGCATATTAAGCTTAGTGAGGTCACTAATAACTTGGTCCTAGAAGAGGACTATTCCTCACAAACCCAGATTATACACACAACTGAGATTTTGGGGAGTTGATAAAACAATACCTCACATTAAACTTAAAATGGACTCAATATATAAAGGGAGCAAGATAAAAACACTAAAGGCCTGCAATAGAGTGGTGCTGAGCAGATGACTCCCAAACCAAAGAGTGGTGGGCAACCCATAGACTAGAGCAATGAGCACAGGAAGGGATTCAAGTAGGAAATACAGTGATACAATGAGTCATAAGCAGCAACGGGGTCTGCAGGCCTCAGAAATGTTAAGTTTACTTTTAACTTTCTACTTCCTGTTGTTCTTGGAGTTGGAGAAGACAGGGTAGTGGCTACAGATATTTGTTTGCTGTAATAACTTAATGATGCTTACATTTTATCCATCAAAGAAAGAAAAAAATCTTTTAATTTCTGGCACAAGGCAATAATGCAAAAGCTATTGGCTTCCTAAGAGAAATACCTCTCTTTTGTGTAGATATAGATGAATATAAAGCATGCCCTAGCAGTATCTTTTAGTTACCTCCACAAGCGTAGAGCTTATAAACAGCAAGGGGTAAGGGTGGTTCAGGTTTAATACAAGTTGCAAAGAGTTTGGGAAATGCTAGAAAACCAAGAACCTCCAAATCACAAGGCAAGGGGTCCCTTACCAACTCTGCGACAAGTTACAGAATAAGCAACTTTTTCTTCAGAGGCCAGTCTTTTAACCTCCTTTTTCTCTACTTTCATGTCTCTAAAATGATAACTGTAATTTAATATAATGTAAATAGCAATACAAACTACAGAATGCTAGCACTATAACAAATAAGCATGCTGAAACTCCAGCTGTACACAAAGGGAAACCAACAACTGAAATCACCTGCATAGTGTTTCATATGGTTGTATTTGCCAAGCACTTCGTCTCCTAATTGAAAACTGATCAACAGATACCACTAAAACTATTAACTAACTGTATTTCTCCACCATCATTAGCCATTTCCACCCAAATGGAAATGGAAGGAAGAATGCCATGCCCCACATTAAAAAGTGACAACTTTTCAGTTAACAACTGCATACAGATAACGGAAGTGGGTCATTGACCAAATAAGCGACAAACAACTTTTCCAAATACGAATATTTATGAAAGGCCTAAAAACAGTAGAATTCCTCAGCTCTGATTTATGAATCTTTACTCCAAAAAGCAGGCCCTTGGGATATTTAGACTACATGGAGGGATTCTTTGGTTGTGTGTAGGTATGTGTAAACATGTAAATGTAGTGGTGTGAGTGGAAGCCTTGGGATTCCCTCCCCCACCCCCAATAAACTAAAAAATAGAGTATTAAAATGTTCTAAATTTCTCAGGCATATATGTTTAACTTAAACCATTATCGTTTTCTCCTACCTTCTTTTTGGTGGATAAGTAAATTGAGGAAAAGCGCAATGGGAAATTACACTTCAAAGATACAAATTAAATGAGGCATTGTGGTTACCAGCGGGAGAGGGTTGGGTGGGGATGGGGGGGGAGGGGTGGGGACAAACTGGGTAAAGGGATCAAATATATGGTAAAGGATGGTAACTAGACTTTGGGTGGTGAGCATGCAATAGATTATACAGATACCAAATCATAATGTTGTTACACTTGAAATTTATAAATGTTATTAACCAATGCTACCTCAATAAATTTAAATTTTTAAAATCTTCAAGAAGAATATAATTTTCAAAGCAATGTACTGAGCATCAGACCATGCCACAAATATTCATAGTCCATTTACATTTCATGCCAACTTCCTATTTAAATAATACCAATGGTCAAGTTCTGCACCTCCCTCTATTACATGTTAGGGTCCACACTAGGTTTTAAACTCTAATATTATCTACTTTTATCATGACCCCCCCCCAATAAAATTAAATAGGTCTAAATATAATTTTAAGAAGGAAGAAAACTAAGAAGAAAAGGTTAAGAAACTTGCCCATGGCCACACCCCAGTTAGCTAAATGCATTGAATCTAGATGCAGAAAACTCATGCTTTTAAAGTCCCAATGGTATTTAAATTAGGGTTAGTACAGCAATACACAGAAGATGGGGTAGTTTTCTACTCCATAGCTTTTAAGGAAGAAATTTATGAAGGGATATATAAGGAGAGGACAATCCATTAAGAACTTACTGGGAAACTGCCTCGAGCTTATTTGAAGGCTGATTTCTTGACTCAAGAAACATTTTAAAACACCAAAGTTGTTGTCATTTACCCAAATGTGTCAGATATGATAAAGTTAATTCACATCAAAATTTACACACACACACACAAAATAAAATAAAATAAAATAAAATAAAATTTCTATATGTGACAAGTAGGTAAAAAAAGGATAATAAGAGTGTTGATAACTGGAAACATCCTAGCTGGAATAGACAAATAAATTCAGAAGTTAATATATATATATATATATATATATATATATATATATATATACAACTTTGAGGAACATTAAAAATAAATTCAACATTCTAATAATTATATTCAGTAAGTTTATACACACATACATGTGTGTGTTTTATATATGTAAGCCAAAAAAAATCACAGAACCTCTGAAATAAAAAAGTTTTGAATTTAACACTAATCAGCATGTACTCCTTTTCAAATAACTGTAACTCGTCAAATAGTTTCAAGAACTTAGAAATGGCTCTGTTCATAGATGTATGTCCTCCACAAGATGACAAACCATATTAGGCCTCTCCTACAAGTTATCAAATAGATATTTTTCATATTTGGAAATTGAGCTAAGTTTCCTGAAGAGAATCATCTAAGTTGTTTTTGTTGTGTTGTTTTACTTAGAAGAACTATATTAAATAGTTTACTAACTGTTTGCTCTAGCTGGTTTGGCTCAGTGGATTGAGCATGGGCCTGAAGACTGAAGAGTCCCCGGTTTAATTCCAGTCAAGGGCACATGCCCAGGTTTTGGGCTTGATGCCCTGTAAGGGACTACAGGAGGCAGCGAGCAGCCGATCAATGATTCTCTTTCATCATTGATGTTTCTCTCTCTCTCTCTCCCTCTCCCTTCCTCTCTGAAATCAATAAAAAAATATTTTAAGTAGTAAACTGTTATATTTAATACTCTTATTAAATTCTGCTCAATGAACTCCCTAACCAACAAATTCTTTTTCTAAAATTACAAGTAGAAAAATCTGCTTGTCAAACATTGTAGTATATCAAATAGTTCTACAATGGCATATAAGAATTATGAGTAAATTTTTAACTTAGGGGAAACAAATTTTAAATCCACTCGGGAAAAAATGTGCCTTCCTTGAGTTCAGAAAGTTTAATAGCATTTGGCATGTAGAATTTGTTTGTTTTATAGACAGGTGGGTTACAACCTGGGTGATCTTTGACTAATCAAGATAAATGACCTATGAAAGGAAAAAGTGCAAGAAGTAGTTTCAAACTCGGCCCAAAACAACATTCACTGATTCCCCTGAAGGTCCTTTTCCCTCTCTATGGAGGTAGTTTTGAAATTTCATTCAAATCCCTAACAGCAACTAACAAATTATATTAGAACTGTGACCTTATGATAAGATGACTCTAATTATAGTTTGTATAAAGGATTAATAAATGCATTTTGTAGTTCTTTGCAAAAGATTTCATATATGTTCATTTAACCAGTAGTGACCATTGAAAAATAATTCATGAAAAATCTGGCAAAGTCCTTAAGGACACTCTCTCTCTCTCTCTCTCTCTCTCTCTTTCTCTCTCTCTCTCTCTCTCTCTCTATATATATATATATATATATATATATATATACACATACACACACATTAAAATGCTATCCTTGAAGAGGTTATGTATCAAACAACAGTGAGGGAAAATATTTATTGTTCCCTTTCCCTGAAGTGTATAATTGAGGGGACTTTTAAAATGTTTGTTTGGTCATTTCATGACATGACAATGCACAAAACAAGTATAAGTCTAATGACAGAATTTAAGACTCATTAAAGACCTTTTTCCAACTCTGGATATAGATTGCTTGTGCTCCTTCTTTGTTTGTTAAGGCCATCTCTGGTACACTCTTTCAAGTATGCCTACTACAGGCACACCTCAGAGATGTTGTGAGTTTAGTTCTAGACTACCACAATAAAGTGATTATTGTAATTACACTAGTCACAAAACATTTTTGGGGGCTTCCCAGTTCATATAAAAGTTATGTTAACACTATTTATAGTCTAGTAAGTGTGCAATAGCATTATGTATTATGAAAAGTGTGCATACCTTGATCAAAACATACTGCTAAACACCAATAACCATCATCTGAGCCTACTGGGGGGAAAGCACCAATAGACTTGCTCAACGCAGATTTGCGGCAAACCTTCAATTTACAAAAAAAAAAAAAAAAGCAAGCAGCAGTGAGGTGCAAAAAGCCAAATGCAATGAAATGGAGGTATGCCTGCTGCACAAGATGGTAATGGTGAGAAAAGGACTTGCTTGTCATCAGTCACCCTCCTGGTCCCCTTCTCCTCAACTATTACCTCCAGGATAAGAAAAGGTGCTTGAAGGTGCCCTCCCAGTCTCAGGGCTCCAGCAGGAGTGATGACTGAGAGGCCCCCGGGCACTGCAAACCAATGCTGTCACTTCTAGTCACTGCTTGGCCCCACTAATGCCATGCCTGTCATGACAGGCACCAGTCACCTTAAGGCGCCACACCTCTGCCTCGACAAAACATACCTTTGAAAAGGTATGAGCCACAGAGGGAACCTGTTTCAGGGGTTGCTAAGGGAAGCCAACCTTGTCTATAAACAGCAGAGGAGCGGTGAAACAGCCTGAAGGCACAGCTACAAGGAGGACTGCTAGCCCTGAGTGCAAATACAGTAATTGTTCTAACTTCCTGTGCGTGGACAGGGGGAAAACGACGTTAAGATACCATTTGGCCACACTAAAGTGGGTTTAGTTGTCAGCCTAAATCTGCCATCTGGTGTTAAGATATAGCAGATCACACCCCAGATGTGTTCCTTCAAACAAATCACATCTCTTTTCCTTACTCCCCTCTTTTTTTTTTTCTTCTTTCTTTCTGTAAAGAGGTGCCTGACAAAGATACAAATCAGCTGAAGTTTACTTTAAACTAAAAACTCCTGTTACTTTACTCAGCCAAATGAGTAGGTACGTCATTTCATGCACCCACGCCCCAAAAGCAGCCACTTTTCAGAAGAGTATCTAGAGATACTGAGCAGAAAACCATTTGTTTACTATTCCTCAACCCTAACAGTTGAGGCTATATCCTTAGTCATCCAAAAGCCATTTCATCTGAAAAACGAAATTCGTTTCAGTGACGGAGAGTTCCGAAGCCCTTGTCTTCCTCTTTATTTCTGACTCAATATCTCATTCCACAACTGGGGTGGGGAAGGGTTGTGCAGTGCTATCATTTGCACCTCATTACACTTGGGCTGGAGCTTTGAGAAAGCTGATATTCTCTCTAAATTTTTACAGATGCTTCTAGTTTACCAGTTCATGACTGCACTACTAGAAGAGACTTCCTGCCTCTAAACTGCTTGCTGGCATGTACGCTGAATTTCAAAATCCCTGAAAAAAGTAAACCTTTGTGGTGTTCTCTTCACTTTCTCGCTGGGGGAGCGGGGGAGGGTCACCAACACCACACCACGCAGAAGCTTTTTCTCCTATAAAGCTGAGACTAAATCTCTCAGAAATATCCCCTCCTAGTGGCTCTTCATCTTGCTTCAGAACACGACCCCCCCCAAAAAAATTATTCATTAATGTCAAGTTATTGTGGAAAGTGTTTTTCGTCATAACTTGTAATTATGACATGTACAGTAAGTAGTAGAAATAATGCAATCACCAACAGCCTTTCACCTGAGCCTATGGGTTTCCTTTTATTTCATAGGTGTCACTGGAAAAAACACTTTGGAACCGAGAAAAGGGACACTTTCTACCCCCCCCCCCCACCATCACCCCTCTTTATTTAACAGGTCTAGGGTTTTTCAAAGTTCAGGGCAGGTGACACTAGTCTGTTCTTAATCTTTACTGCTTTAGCAATGTTAAGGCTGATGACGAGGGACACAAATCCCCTGATGGAACTGAATGCATTCCAAGCTCCCCGACCCACTCAAAGCCATAATCCCCTGCAGCTGGATCTTACTTACCACCATGCACAGCTAATACATTTTTTAAAAGCTAGTCACTGGTGACAAATGTAAACTGGACAGAACAGCAGCTCCCCCCCTTCTCCCTGCCTAATTCCCCCTCCCCTCGAGCTTCCCCCATAACCCAGAGACTTGCTGTTTCTGTGATGAATAGGACCTGCCTTTTAGAACCACCAAGCCTGTGCCATATAGCTCGGCTGTAAGTGACTAGAAGGTTTTAAAAGCATCTTCAGCTGTCAAACTGTAACAGAAACAACAAAAAAGTCATCCTTAACACAAACATTTCACAACTGAGAAAACCCTGTGAGTTGAGATTATCAATGCCATCCTGAGTTCACTATTTATTTAGCTATCGCATGCGGACAAGCTGTTCTGGTACCTTGACTGCTTGACTGATTTAAGCTGGATGCCATATTCTTGGGCATAATAAAATGAATGAATGCTAAAGAAGGACTGAAACATGAGGATCTTCTGTGACACGTTTTGTTTGGTTCCCTTCACTTTTATTTTCTTTTAGAAGAAACTTGACACTAATATAGGTAGCAAACAAGTAGTCTTTTATGATGGCCAAATATGTGTTCACCATGGACTCTGATCATCTTCTTAGAAAGGGAAACCAAGTCACCCAAGTAGGTAATAGCTCTGTGCTGGATGAAAACTCCAAAAATCAGGGCAACAACGATGGAAACCATGCCTAAAGAAAGACAGGCGGATCAATGAATAGCAATCTAAATTAGGAGAGGAAAAAGGTCCCAAATGCTATCAAAATACCATATAACTGGGATGACATATTCTGACAAAGGGGTAAGCTATTCACTTTGATGCAGAAAAACCAAGGGTTAATATATGTGACTTATTTATTTATTCTTGTTCCCAGATAACTAGCAATAAGTGCCATGAGTTCCAAGTGATAGTACCAATTAGACTTGGTGATGGCTACCACAACCCTGACTACAATGCTTCAATTACGTTACGTTCGTTTATTGCAAAGTTACATCTGAAAAGGGAACCATCCTTTTATAACTTGGGCTCACGACCTTGCATGATACACCCAAGTAACGGAGACCCTGGGAGGCACCACAGTTAGTAATGCATAGCTAGCAAGAACATAAGGCAACGTGACAAGCAGCTCCCCGTGGATTAAACTCATACATGGTTATGTGACCCCTCCCCCCGCCCCCCGTGTCCTCCTGGCATTGCTGAGAGCAGGTACTCCACAGCGGCCTGGTGCCCGGCCTCAGCAGGACCCATGGGAAAAGAATTAGGACAATGTGCTCGAAAGAATACAGCTCTGATTTTCCTACTTGTCACCCACTGTCACATTCCCGGAACCCAGACAACTCAGTCAACATGTGAGTAATCCAATCAAATGGGGAAAAACACAAACTCTGTTGTTCCTGGTGACTGTGTGCAACTAAGGGAATTTGTGAGTTTTAGTGACAGAAGAAGGAAAAGAGATGGAGAGATTTCTAAATGTACATGTGTGTAAAGCAACATGTTGTGATGCATGTGAGGAAAATGTGAAATATGTATAGGTGGCTACACTCTTCAAGACTGGGAGTATAGAAAGACCAAACCAAAGAAAGGAAAGAAAACAGGCCCCTGTGATTCATAAATTTCAGAGTTATGATTAATGGTAACACATATTTCATATGAATCCATATTATATGTTCACTCATCCAAAAAACATTAAAGAGTTTTATCCTTCATGTAGCAATCAAAGTCGGCAATGGTTTACAACATTCCCTTACACATCTATCCTAAACTGCAAGTAGTTATTCCCACTTCATAACACAAAATGATCTAAAGTCTAAATTCCCAGGTCTACAATGATATGGTCACGCTATAAAGTTGTCAAAAAGACAAAAAAAAAGCCCTACACAAAATGTAAAAAGTTAAGCCTCAGGGGGAAGAAGCACCTGAATCATAACCAGTCCTCTATGTGATAAAAAGCAGTTTGCTTAATTAGTCAAACTTTTTACTACTAAAATAAGCTCTAATTGTGCCCAACAAAATCACAGGGAGAAATAAGCATAACCAATCCAGTGACAAATACTGATTCTATTTGGTAGGAAAACCACAACAAATTACATTTTACTGAACTTCCAGACACCAACTCATCATCCTCACAAAAACCTAACTTAAAAAATGCTTCGCCTTGAAGAGGCACAAATCCTCCCGAGGAAGCACACATAAAAGGAATACTGTCCCTTTAAGTTGAAGGACCTATTACTATAGCTAGGTAGTACGAAGCCAAGAAAAAGTTCTGAAGTTTAACTCTCAGGAGCAAACATTTTCTACTTGTGAAGTAAACTCTGTTGAAAGACAGCAGACTACGGTCCCACCAGTAAAAACAGGAAAGTTTTCAGCCAGTGACAGCTTTGCCTACAGAAAAGGGGGGGGGGGGGTGGCGGCGGTGTAGAAAAAAGTGTCATAGACTCACTTTATTAAACCATATGCTCATTGCCCTGTGAAGAAAGCAGGGTCACTAATTAGTTCATTCTGTGAAAGAAGCCCTTCCTGATCCCTTGACTTTTGTCCCCCTGGTTAGTTCCAGCTATTTCTGTCATGCAACTTGAAAATCACTGGAGGGAGGAAGATCGCCATAACAACCGCTGAAATGATCTTGTGGAATGTGTCTAGTGGCACTGGAATAACCTGAATATGTGCTCCAGATGTGTCGGCTGTCAGGAAAAAAGTAAACACATCTGATGGACAGCGTATGACTAGATGGCCTCGCAGCGACTCCAGAGGCTCTGGACGGGGGGATGGGGCCGCATATGTGAGCAGAGGGGCGGTGGGGTGGGGTGGGGTGGGGCGGGCAGAGGGGAAGAGAGCGAGTCTGCAGCCGCAGGAGGCATGGCAGGACCTGGGGGCCTGGGGTGCCAGGGCAGGACTGAGCGCGACTGTTCCGCCCGTGTCCCTCCCCAGAGTGGCCTCTGTGGGACTGCAGAGGCCTCCGCGAATTTCCGTCTGGCACGGGCTTGGGAGCAAACTAAAACATGAATGCTGAGAGGAAGGGGGTGGGGGAAAGAAAGGATGGGGTTCAAAACGCCGTCTTAAATAGTAATGCTGACATGTTGGTAAAGCATTCTATCTGCAAGGGGAGGGCTGTCTCCAGGCCCCATTCCTCCCTCCCCTGCCCCCCTCCCCTCAAAAAAAAAAAAAGATTGGTTTTGCCTTTTTGCCCAAATGCATACTGGAAGCTCTCTTTTTATTAGGTGACTGGGTGATTACATTCCTGATCTGAAAATGTTGTTGTTGTTTTTTTATATGCGTGTTGCTGTTCCATCGACTTTCACAAGTGGAACAAGCGGGGTTGGTCCCCTGAACCAAAATGTTTTTAAAAAAATATTTTTCTAATGAAATACATAGAAAGGACTAGAAAACATGATATAGGCCAAAACACATTTTCACCTTAGGTCCTGTTCTCCGAGTTTGTTTGCAAAGGAAAGGATGTAGATCTATGCCCAGTGCTGATGTTCACAAACAAAAATAGCAATTCTATAAATACTTAGCACACAGTAGGCACTGGTTGAATAACTGCTGAATCAAACTAATTTTTATGTGCAAGACGCAACTTAAAATGCTTCTGGGGTTCCACATATAAACAGTGGCAGAGAGTGCTTAGAAATATGTAACCAAGTTTTAAAATACTTAAGAAAAATAAGTGGGAAGTTTATTTCCCTAGGGGCACAAAAATGCCTCCCCAAAGAAAATAGGAAAAACCATCTACCACGGCGGTACACAAAGAAACCACTTACCTGTGCATGAATCTACATCTTAATGCCTACTTCCTACTCCAATGGTTTGTAGAGAGGACTTAAGTTTTAGAGAATACGTAAAAATATAGTCACTGCAGCCTTTCCATAAATGCTTACATCTGTGCAAAGGCTACAAAGGTTTGTGCAGAAATTTAGAATCAATGTCAAAAGCGTTTCAAGCAACATATTCCAGGCTTTTCTTCCAAAAACTCCATATAATCATATTTCAATAAAATTTCTAGTACTTTTCCACCACGGTCTAAACAAAGAACAAACCTGATGGGAGGGTATGTACTTAGACAAAATACAGCATTAAGATATAAAAATGCTTACTTGAAATCTTTAAATTGCTTGCGTTTAACATTCAATAGAATCAATAAATTATATCACCTGGGCTGGGGGGCAGCAGCATTCGCCTGGTATGTACCGTATTTGCCGGCGTATAAGACGATTTTTTGGCCCTGAAAAATATGCCTCCAAGTGGGGGGTAGTCTTATACGGCGAGTATATAACAAACTCTGTATTTTTAGTGGAAATGTTAGGGGGTCATCTTATACGCCCAGTCTCTTATATGCCGGCAAATACGGTATTTTTCAGGGCCAAAAAATCGTCTTATACGCCGGCAAATGCGGTATTATCTTTCAAGTCCATTACCAAGTTATGAATCTCCTTTCAGTTTCTACATATAAAAGAAGTACATGTTCCTCCTTTGATAAAACTCATTTAGTGACTCCGACTCTAAAGTAGATCACAAAAGGGAAGAAGAAAACTGTGAAAAGTTATTATTTGAGGGCAAGAAACTGGACAAATCTTCAACTCAATCTCTACTCTGTAATTCACACATGTAACCTACCAGAGGAAGACCCTCAGGATGCTTGGAGGCTGCAGAGTTTAAAGGAATAGGTGAAAGAACAGCAAGCATGAATGGCACCATTTCTGCCTTCTAGAAATTGGATTCCACTGGCAGCTGGCTGAATGAAGCCAATAAGATTCACGGCTGTGGAAAATGTTTCATACTCCTCTAAGCAAAAACGCCGTTATTTCCTTGTAACAGAAACTGCACTTCTTGACAAGTTAGACAACCTAAAATAATCATTGCCAAGGTGCAATTTATAAAATTTGTTGGCAACCTATAACCAAAGAAATAATCTTGATATCTGCGATTATTTGCAAACTGTACTTTATTATTATTCCAGGATAATCTAGTCCTCCCAAATAAAAAAAGTCTTCAAAAAGGGCTGACAGATTTCCAAGTAAAAAGCCAAATATTTAAAAGCTTTTATGAGCCAAAATCACAAATGTGCACATTCATACAATGAAGTGCCAAATGTCCGAAAAATGGATGAGATCCAATGACCATTTTCATTTGCTTTGACCTTAGTATTCAGCCAATAAGCAAAAAGATCATGTGTATTCAAAGAACTAGAATTCATTTATGTCCATTCATGTGACATTTTTTCCCATCTAAAATTTCTTACACCGAATTTGCAGTTAACTTTTATATGAAAGAAGACAAGCAAAGCACTGGATCTTTCCTCAAATTCAGAGTAATGGTTTTTCAGTTGGAGTGTGTGTGTGTGTGTGTGTGTATTCTTGAGAGCATCAAAAGGTTGGAATGGGCCAAAACCAGTTTGGCTCAGTGGACAGAGCTTTGGCCTGAGGACTGGAAGGTCCCAGGTTCGGTTCCGGTCAAGGGCATATGCCTTAGTTGCAGGCACATGCCCAGAGGGGGATGTGCAGGAGGCAGCTGATCTATGTCACTCTCTCATCAATGTTTCTAACTCTCTATCTCTCTCCCTTCCTTTCTGTAAAAAATCAATAATATATATATATATATATATATATATATATATATTTCTTTTTAAAAGGTTGGAATGGGATGAAACTTGGGGTTAATGTAGGAAGTATTCAAGACCCAAAAGTTACATGATACCCATATGAACAGATTTGGTGGCTGAACTCCACACAATTAAGCCTGTGGCTAAAATTAAACTCTCTCTCTCTCTCTCTCTCTCTCTCTCTCTCTCTCTCTCTCTCTTTCTATATATATATATATATATATATATATATATATATATATATAATCACAGTGAAATAAGGAATAAGGACAGAATATATATATTCTGTAATTAAAACCCAATCAAGTGTACAGATACTATGGTTTCTCAAACCACCAACTTCTCTTAGACAATGCCATACAATCAGCACAAGCTCCAAACAGACTCTCCCTAATGCTTTTCTAGTTCACTCCACTGAGCAAATAATGGTGATACTTATAACACACTTGACTATTAGATCAGCAGACGCATCAAACAAGATCTAGGAGACTTTAGAGATTACCATTCCATATAGCATTATAGACTAGCACATAAGTATTAGCAAGTTAATGATGGCCAAGTTAAGAAGTTGAATACTAAAATCAAAGTTGAAAAAGAAAGAAGGGCTGAAACCAGTTTGGCTCAGTGGATAGAGTGTCAGCCTGCAGACTGGAAGGTCCTGGGTTCGATTCCGGTCAAGGGCATGTACCTGGGTTGCGGGCACATCCCCAGTTAGGAGGTGTGCAAGAGGCAGCTGATCGATGATTCTCTCTCATCGATGTTTCTAACTCTCTATCCCTCTCATTTCCTATCTGTAAAAAAAATCAATAAAATATATTTTTTTAAAAAAGAGAAAAAGATAGAAGGAAGGCAGGGAAAACAAAAATCTTAAGAGGGCAAGGAGCAAGTCAATCTATTATGCTTCCAGCTGTCTATGAGTAAAACATTACAATACAGTGTTCTGGATGCAGAAGTTTTTGAACAGGCCACATAGCAAGCTTCATTCACATGGCATCATGTCTTGTACAGAAACAAGAGAAAGTTACAGGAATGAGTGAAAGCAAAATCTAGACTTTTGTGATTTCTGTTGAAGAAGAAATCTTCAATTTCTGTGGATTCTTGAGAAAAGCATTTTAAAGGATGTAAACAAGAGTCCTTAACACTACAAGGAAGTGTCCAAAGGAAAAAATGTGAAGCTATTTCATGTGCCTAAATGCCAATAGAATAAAAGAAGAAAAATCCAGGAGGTTCTTTGGCATCATCATGCTCTCAGGGGATAAGAAGTCACAAAGCAGCACAGAATTCCAGAGAAAAATAGGCAATCTGTTAAATGGAACACAAAGAACGCAGTATGTTCTGCCCAATTTTAGAGGCCTGAAATTTAGATTCCCTCATCAAGAACAAATAGCTATAACATTTGATCTACTTACTGTAATGTCATCAATTTTGGAAGAATTTCTAAAACCACCCTTCTCATGCCCTGACTATAAAACAAATAAGTCAACAAATCCCAACCCAAGTTTTACAACAAATAGAATATTCATTCAAGGGTCTGTGAGTTACTCAAGACAAAACATAACAATGCATATTCATTTCCAAAATAATCATTTTTCATATAGCATATAGAAGAAAGAGAGCTTGGGTGGGTGGCTTAGCTGGTTGGAGTGTTATCCTATAAACCAAAAAATTGTGGGGTTGACTCCAGTCAGAGCACATACCTAAATTGTAGGTTCAATCCCCCTATGGGGGTGCCTACAGGAAGGAGTCAATCAATGTTTCTCTCTAACATTAATGAGTCTCTCTCTCCCCCTCCTCCTTCCTTCCTCTCCCCCTCCCCGTTCCCCCGCCTTCCTCTTTTTCTAAAATCAATAAAAATATATATCCTTAGGTAACGATTTTTTTAAAATGCAACAAAGAAGGAGAAACAAGTGGAAAGAGTAGAATAAAACTTGAGAAAAGTCACTGAATTCACATTCTCTAACAGATAAGAAATTGGTCTTATAAAAGTTCAGTGATTGGCGCCAAGTCATAGCTATGTATCTGGAGAAAAATAAGAACAAACCCCTCACAGCAGTGATGTTCTACCCAAAATCAACCCCCCTCTTGCCACAACCAACCTCATTCCCTACTCCCAAATGATAACAGCTTTAAATCCCCCAGGTAATGAATTCTTCTCAGAAGCTCTGCCTTAACAAAAAAAAGAGACAACACTAATAAAGAAATCCAGCAAACATTCTTCTGGACAATTTCAACCTTCTGTCCATATACACATTTTACCAGGATTGTTAGGAAATGAAGAAAATGTCTGTCTACTTTGAGTTAGAACTCCATTCTTTTTCCATTCCCTGGAATAGGTGCTCCCAAACAATGAAATGCCAAGCCAGATTGAGAAAGTGAGCGCTTTGGGGTCATTAGCTCCAGAGTGGTAATGGTTGACTACATTCTTTTATTGTTCCTGTATCCTTAGTTCAGAGGGCAAAGAGCAATGTTTTTCCTCCACTGCTTTTCAATGATATTGTCCTGGCAGGGCCATCATGGGAACCTGACATGCCAGGAAGTGCTGGATACTTGGGTGCTTGGCATAAGGAATCATTACTACTATACCTGGCACAGTGTCCCTGGGTCCAGAAAGAGGATCATCTCAAATGGACTCTCAGGTGGCAGAGCAAGACCTTCAAAAAGAAACATATTTCGAAGTGCAAACCCTGTTTACAACCTTCAACGGCTTCCCGTTTTGCTTAGAATAATGAAGATGGCTCTTCATCGAGGCCTAGGAGCCTCTCCCCCTCCATGGGCTGGTGCTGACTCCTTGACCTTACCTTGCCCTGGCCTCCCCACGTCAGCTGCAATAGCCTTCTGTACACGCTGCCAACGCTCCAAGCTTCCTCTGGTCTCAGGGCATTGGGTCCTTTTCAAACACTCCGCACCCTCCACCTTAACCTTCAAGCAACCCAATTTCTCTTCATCCTTCAAATCTCAGCTTAAGCTGCCCTGTGGGAAATCTTCCCTGACTCCACCAACTACTTTTGATGGTCCATGCTTTACATTTTGGAGATCCAAAAGGATAAAGGATTGTTACTCTTCTTTCCCTGTGATTGAATCCTTAGAGCCTAGTGCAATGTCTGCCATATATATTATCATATAAATGAATTTTCATATAAATGAATTCATAATAAGATTGTACAATATGGAATTTGGTAGTTGTGATTTCTTTGTTAAATGAGAAGTTAATGATTCTATACAGATTTGGCATTCCCACCTGTGTATGGCTGGTTAATATCCTTGCATATAAGTCGGTGTTCATTGGGACAAAGTTAGTCATGTATACCCATGAGTACTTAAAAAAAAGTCCAGTCAATGAGTCTCACTGAGTGATAAACGGCTTCACTTATTAGGACCACGCGTTTTGTGCCACTCTTCAAAAGGAGAAGTGGGTTACAGAGTGTGTGCAACCATCAGCATTGTCCTTCGGCACAAAATGGAGACACAGTTCACACTAATGAGATGTGAGCTGCAGCGACTTCATATAGTAACAACAGCAAACACTGCCTAATTATTCTGTGTGGTAAACAAAATTGTTTAATATTTCAATTAACAAGTGACAGACTTTTAATCAATTAAAAATGTTTGCTTTTTCTATGTGTCAAGCATGTTTGCTAGCACTTTGCATGTGGCAACTCTTTTAAGCCTCACCGCCACAACCCGGTGAGTTAGGTACTGGGATTGTCCTTATTTTATTATAGAGGTGAAATTTGAGCCTGCTCTGCCTTTGTGCTTATAGTTTTTCTTTTTTTTCATTTAACATCTATTTAGGAAAAAACTAGTAATGTGCAAGGCAGAGTTCTGATATCACATTTTAAATATGAGATTTCAATATCTTGCCAAGAAACACAGATTTAAGTTTAAAAGAGGTTTTAAAAGAACTGGTGTCCAAAGTTGTACTGTTTTTCCCCAGTCTTACCAGTTTTGAGACTTGCTCTAATAGGATAAAGCTTTCAACTGCAGGGCGCCTTCAGTAAAACACAGCACCCATCTCACCTAGTTAAGGATCCTGGCACTAGAAATCCATTTCACCCCACTCAGCAGCAGGCTGCAGGACATAATTATTTTCATCTGGTTATAACACTGGGTGGTGAGTTTAATCTCTAAAACCCTACAGGGATTGGTTTTAGCAGTCTTGGAAATTGCCTCTCATGCTATGACCGTGCCGTGCAGCAAGATGGCCAGACTAATGGTTCCCAGACTGGGATTTGGAGGGACCAAAGGTATGGCTCCCTTCTTTTCACAATTTCCTTTCCTTTGGGGGTTCAGTCTATAGTCAATCAAGGTAGCCTCACAGCCCTGCTTTCTAAAAACAACCTGTTCTGATTTGGACAAGAAATAGAGGTCATTTATTTTGTAAGTTACAATCAATTATTACTATTCATAGAATCAAATGAAGTCATATATAACATGGGTCATCAGTGACATAGTTTTAAAGACATAAAGATGTATATGCAGATGAAAAGATTCCCAAAGAATAATGTGGTCATGAATGTGACAAATCTCTAGTTTGCCATGCATTTTACAACTTTTGCTAAACTCTTCCTCCCAAGAAAAAAAAAATACCTAGAGAACTAATTCAAGGGTATAATTTAATGTCTCCCATATTTTTTTTATTAAACCAACCCTATTCAGTCAACCTTAATTTCTCCCAAATTAACTCTCACCATAAGGAACAACAACAACAACAACAACAAATGACAATTTGCTAATTACCTTTTATTTTATTTTTTTAATATATATTTTTATTGATATTTTACAGAGAGGAAGGGAGAGAGAGATAGAGAGCCAGAAACGTCGATGAGAGAGAAACATCGACCAGCTGCCTCCTGCACACCCTCCACCGGGGATGTGCCCGCAACCAATGTACATGCCCTTGGCCAGAATCGAACCCGGGACCCTTCAGTCCCCAGACCGACGCTCTACCACTGAGCCAAACCGACCTCAGCAAATTACCTTTTAAAATGAATGGCTACAAGGACTAAAACTAACAAATCCCATGAAGTAAAAATAATGATTTTCTTTACTTTATGGTGGAGGAGCTAACCCAATACCTCCATACAAATTGAACTTCCCTGCTCACAGAGTATTCAGAAAAGGCCCTTGAGCTGTCCATAGCATTCTGAGTGATAGTAAGCCACTTATATAAATAATGACAGCTTCATGTCTAAAAGTTAGTCAACTTATACATCGATTCAACACGTTAGAATATTTTGGTTTGGTAAAAAAAAAAAAAAAAGTTAACGTATTATAAAACCCCTCCCACTGTCCTACTAGATGGTGTAAGGGATTCTAAAAGTCACCTTTATAGTATAAGGCAGTGGTCGGCAAACTCATTAATCAACAGAGCCAAATATCAACAGTACAACGATTGAAATTTCTTTTGAGAGCCAAATTTTTTAAACTTAAACTTCTTCTAACACTACTTCTTCAAAATAGACTCGCCCAGGCCATGGTATTTTGTGGAAGAGCCACACTCAAGGGGCCAAAGAGCCGCATGTGGCTCGCAAGCCACAGTTTGCCGACCACAGGTATTAGGCATAGAGATAGAGAAAGGACAAAACATTCATATATTTTTCCTTTGTTTTCATGATCCTGGAGCTAAAAACTGACCCATAGCAAAGTTCCCAATAGTATAAAATGGAAACAACATGAAATAGTCTTAGAAAAACCATAAACCCTACCAGGTTGCAAAGTCCTTGGGGAAGTATCTCCCGCCCAAAAGGCAATCTCTGGCATAAAGAAGATCCTCAAATAATATTTGTAAAATGAGTTAAATAAGACGCCAGAATTACAGACTTTAAAGAACACGTTATCACAGGGATCCACACCTAAGGTACACAAGGAGGCATTCTGATGCCATTCCAAAGACGAGGACTCAGAACATCAGAGCCACAAGCAGCCGGATCTCAGGGTTCCCAAGGCACTGCTTTCCACTACCATCACACCTCTGTCCCTTCATAGAAAAAGCTCAGGGCAACCGCTCTTTTGCTTTTGCTCTGCTTTCTGTGTTTTATGACCTCTGTGGTGCAAAAACAGCAACAGTGGAAGGCGACCAAAACATGCAGATGCCAAACCCTAACAAGATCCACAACTGTCCTTAGCAGCTGTGTCAGTCTGATGGCTCAGACGGCCAGATGTTTGGGTCCTACTTAAATAATGCACACACCATACTATAGTTAAGCTGTATACAAGTTTCAACTTACCACATATTTTTAACCGAAAATGTTTCTTGGAGGTTTTTTCCCTCATGCAGAGACCTCTGACATTTCAAGTCTAGATAAACTTTTACAGGAAAAAAAAAAAGAAAGCAAAGAAGGGCACACGTTGTTACCACTCACTTTCCAGGTTTCGTGTATTTCTCTCTCTTTAAAAACTGGTCATAACAGAACATGCTAACCTACATGAACTGCCCGATGGATAACCCGGTATGTTTACAGATTCCCCAACTTAACTTCAAAGTGAACATGATCTTCTTCTAGTAACTCACAATTGCTCTTAGGTAAAGCTGAAACTCAGCAACTGAGTCAACGTTTATGGAATTGTTGTATGCCAGGCTACTGCTGGCCTTCGTGACTCAAACATGAATAAAGCATGACTCCTGCCCTTGGGCAGGGACAAGCTGAATGGTGGTCGAGGCAAATACAATGAAATTTTTTAAAGTCTGTGCCACAAACATGTTTGCAACATGTAATGTCTTAAATGCGCATAAAGGAAAACTACTAATTTTGTTAGTCAGTGGGGGTGAGCCAGTGGTCAGCAAACTCATTAGTCAACGATTGAAATTTCTTTTGAGAGCCAAATTTTTTAAACTTAAACTTCTTCTAACGCCACTTCTTCAAAATAAGACTCGCCCACACTCAAGGGGCCAAAGAGCCGCCTGTAGCTCAGGAGCCGCAGTTTGCTGGCGGGGGGGGGGGGGGGGGGGGAGAGCTAACAGAAGTCAGTTCTTATATAGATCCCTCCTAGTATAAAGGCCAAATGTATAAAAGTCACTAAAATATGGAGTTTCTAATATAATGGATTAAATCTTTAGCATCTCACATAATTTTCTTAGATAATGGAAGATGTTAGAAACATAAGAATTCTTAAAGTCAAGCAATATTTCTCCAACAGTTTTTATATATTACTAGAGGCCCGGTGCATGAAATTTATGCACAGGGGCGTGTGTATCCCTCAGCCCAGCATGCACCCTCTCCAATCTGGGACCCTAAAGGGATGTCCAACTGCCTGATCCTCCCAATTGCCTTCCCCTGCAGGCCTGGGTCACCCCCAACTGTCCTCCCCTGCAAGCCTGGTTGCCCCCAACTGCCTTCCTCTGCCAGCCTGGTCACCCCATCTTGTGGTGGCCATCTTGTGTCCACATGGGGGCAGCCATCTCGTGTGTTGGAGTCATGGTCAATTTGCATTATTACCTCTTTATTATATAGGAGGATACCTCTGCAAGCAATTTTTATTTGCCTTCAATATTGCTGAACCAGTCTTAACTGGCACTCATTGCTAGGGATTCTATAACTTTTAATGTCCTGTTATATTATGCCTTGTATCAATGTAGCAAAAGTTACAAACCATCACCAATTCTCTTACCTACCTTCCTTTCTGTCTGGTACTGAAATACAACCCAAAGTACTACTTAGTTGTGAAAATTATCCTAGAATTGAAATAAATGCTTCATACCAAATACTAAGCAATAATAAACACTTAACTAACTGTGGTTCATTCATTCAATGGCTTACTTTTCCAAAGGAACCCATTAGGTTTGAGTCTCTCATTTCAAGTGAAGGTTAGAAGGGAACCCATATGCATCTATGTAAAGCGTGCTACACGCTCCTTAGCTTTGGCAACAAGCACTTCATTCCTTCTCAGATGTCATCACTAATGCCTATTGGGTAGCTGGCTCTAAGGCCTATGTTTCCCTCCCAAAGCTAGAAGTACACTGGCTACATTTCAGGCAGAAATGGAGAGGCTGATGAGAAGATCGTCTCAACCCTATAGTTAAGAAAAATAATCTCTGATACATAATTGGAGCTGAAGAGGATTAACTATGTGCCAACAATGTATCTACACACAAACATGTATGCCTGTTAGCACACACACACACCCTGACAGTCATCAGCAACTGCTCACTTCTTTCCCAATGGCCCAAGGCACAGTCTCAGAATCCTGCTCAAGCAACCATTACCAATCTATCAATATTGCATGAGAGCTGATGCCTGTTTTCCATCCTTCGTGTTGTCTGCTCTTCAGATAAGGAGCTCTGAAGATGTACCAAAGAAGTTAAGAAGATCAAAGAGCTAGTCAGAGACAGGGTCTGGGCTAGAAAGAAAACAGACATTGTGCCTTCTAGTCCATACCCCGGTGCCTATCTGGAGTGTTTATCTCACACACACTCTAAACCCTACTGTTTCTTGGATCCTTTGTGTCCTGATCACTTAATTTCTTACCATCTCATTTTGGCTGCCACATATGCTCCTTCCCTTTGCTTTTAGAAAGTTCAGCATCCCTGGCATTAAAAGGGAAAGCGACTTGTCATTTCATATCCAGGAAGCTAATGAATGCCCACAGTTGACCTGGCATCTCCCCCTTAAGCCATGCTAACATTAGCTGTCATTCAAAAGGTCACTCCAAACCCTGACCTTTGTCTCTGCTCACAAATATTCACCCTCTTATAAACAGTGCTTTCCCTTTTAATGTCACAATGGCAAAATATTGCAGTATCCGCATGCCTTTCTAAACAGTCAGATTTGTGACAAACACTGAGTGGTTTTGTCACTAAGACTCAAGAACTCAGGCAGTAAGATAACCAAAATTTAAAAAGAATTACCATGTCAAGTGACTGGGAAAAACTGGTAATCCTTTGCTTGTCGTCAGCCACACAAAAAACATATATAATCATGTTTTATGAATGTGACACCAAAAGAACTTTTCAGTCACATTTAACTCAGCAGTTCTATCGTCAAATGGGACTTAGACTACTCATCGGAGAAGGGTTACCACATACCAGCATATTTTCAAATTTCCTTATATGTATTGAAAAAAAAAAACACAGCATAAAACATTTTAGCCATTTCACAATAGGCAGGCCTAACTATAAAAATCAGCCTTTTGGTGGTGAAGCGATCCCACCAGTTCCGCTGGTGTGACCTCAGGTAGGGTAATTAAAGCTGTTGTTGCTCTTCAGATTCTTCATTCGAACACTGCAGTTCTCTGCTTCACAAAAAGAAATTACCAAATGTGAAAATTCCAATCAAATAAAAAGGTCACAAAAACTAGTCATCATCACAGGACTACAGAGTCCTTTCTTAAGCAACACATACTAGTGATGACACCTGAATGACATCCACCATTTTAAGGGGTTTTTATTTTGTGCCAGGCATGGTGCTGATCCTTTCCCACACTATGTCCAATTTAATCTTTACTCCAACTCTGTGCCCTGAAGCTAATGATCCGCCAAGTTTACAAATGATGAAACTGAGGCTTCAAGGAATGTTTTCCTTTCTCTAACTTCCCATAGCACAGCTGGGATTCAAACTCAAGACCTTTCTGACTCAAAGGCTTTCTATCCTACACTACCTATGCTGCTTCCTAATACACTGTACATATTCAGAGCACTGGCAACAGTTATGGTAAGGCAATCAGAACCATAACTAATTAATTATTCCTCAAAATGCAGAGATACCTTGGCTAAACAGTATACTCACAATCAAACTATCATCTCATCGAAGTCTAATCTGACCCATGTCATGAGGTGTACAAATCTGTCATTTTAAGATAACAATGGAACCCTTAAGATACTTTGACAGGCCTTACCACACTGTGGTATTTACCATGCCTTGTTAGGAAGTCAAACATATAAACTTTTAAAATGTTTAACTAATGATTACATAAAATATATATATATAAAAGAGATAAAACTTCAAAGATCAATCAACAAAAAGATCAGCAGACATGATGGACACCCATTTGCAAAAGGTATTTCCCTCGTTTATGTCTGCAAAACATTATTTTATAAACATTTTTACCTTATATAAGCTATTTTAATACAATGATCTCCATTATGTTTTAGAGTGTCTTGGAAATTGCTGGACTGCTAAACCAATAAGAGATTTCCCACTAAAAAAGAAATAGTTCTTCTCACTGGCATCAGTTTCCAAAATAATTCATACATACATACATACTGAAGTATGATACTTTCTTTTCCTATAATAAGGGAAAAGATACTAATGGGCACTTGGCTTGCATTAGACACCATGCTAGGCATTTTCACATGTTATCTCAAAATACTTCAGCAGTAATCCTATATAATAAAAGGGTAATATGCAAATTGACCCTAATGATGGAACAACTGGGAACGACCGGATGCTAGGATGGGCACTGACGACCAGGGGGAAGACACTCAATGCAGGAACTGCCCCCTGGTGGTCAGTGCACTTCCACAGGGGGTGCACCATTCAGCCAGAAGCCAACCCATGGCTGGCCAGTGTAGTAGCGTTGGCAGGAGCCTTTCCCACCTCCTCAGTAGCACTAAGGATATCCGACTTACAGCTTGGGGAGCGGGCCTAAGCTGTTAGTCGGACATCCCCTGAGGGCTCCCAGGTTGCCAGAGGGATGTCTGACTGACAGCTTAGGCTCCTCTGGTGGACAGCCCCTGAGGGGTCCCAGATTGTGAGAGGGCCCAAGCCTGGCTGGGGAATGCCACCCCGCCCCCGTTGTCCCCCTAGTGCATGAATTTTCAGGCCTCTAGTATTATTATATTTCACAGTGGATCTAAGTAAAGGATGCCAAGGGCTAGATGGAGGTGTGAATAGAGAATTACTGCCATTGGGTAGAGGGCTTCTTTTGGGGTGACAAAAGTGTTCTAGAATTAAATAGTAGTGATGGTTGCATAACCTTGTGAATATATATATTTTTTTAAAGACACTGGCTGTACACTCTAAAATGTTAGATTTTATGGTATGTGAATTCTATCTCCATTTTTAAAATTGCATGATCATGATAAATGTTAATATTTTGGGATAATCTAGATTAAGGGTATGTTGGAATACATAAAATTATTGTCCCAAGATTTCTATAAGCTTAAAATTATTTCAAAATAACGTGTGTGTTTTTAACGGCACAATAATGTGAATATAGTTAATGCTGCTGAACTTTACATTTAAAAAGTGGTCAATCCCAGCAGGTGTTGTTCAGTGGTTGAGTGTCGACCCATGAACCATGAGGTCACCAGTTCGATTCCTGGTCAGGACACATGCCAGGGTTGCAGGCTCAATCCCCAGTAGGAGGCAACCAATCAATGATTCTCATCATTGATGTTTCTCTCTTTCTCTCTCTCCCTTTCCCTTCCTCTTTCTCTAAAAATCAATAATTTTTAAAGTGTTCAAGAGAGTCAATGTTATGTTATGCATTTTTTACAACACATAAGTAAACGGGTAAAAGAATGTACACAAGCTTCTACATTAGTAGTTTGTAGTATAAGTATTCAAAAGCATGTCTTTTCAGATCCAAAGCCAATACTCTTTGTTAGAAGACCCCAAAAAATGTCTATTGGTCCTTTGATTGTATTGAGATGTTACTGATGGCTGGCCACTCTTAAGTTGCACACTAATACACACATGTAAGCTATTTTTTTTATAAATGAAATCTACCACCAACTAAATGGGTTTTAATAAACATGTCTGAGCTATGTAAGACTGCCTCCTGACTATGAATGTGTGTGGAAGAAGAGAAAGCTTTTTAGTACCATGTTATCCATCAAAGAGTGATTCTTGACTGAATATTACTAAAAAAAAAAAAGCAAAAACAAGGCCTTCTGTTCTACTTTTCTCTTCCCAGTAGAAATTTCAGAACTGGTACTGACATGAGAAAGCAATGAGTATGTGAAAATACTTGCTTATATCTAATTAGGTTTTTATTTACTCTAAAGTATTCTGTTGATTTAAAAACCGTCTAATAGTTTAGCAATTTCTCACATAGTTAATTATTTTTTAATTACAAAAAAATAGCAACATGAGTTTCAACCCACTTACAATGTGTGCTGATTTGCCAAACACTGACACACAATATGCTGGGTATTTGCATAAATGGACATGCCTGGGTTTGACTTGGGGGCTCACAACCAGACATTTTGAATATGCCAAGTGGATAAAATATCCATATGTCTTTATAAATAAAATTTACTCAATAATAATAAGAAGTGGAATTTGGGATTTCACTTGTTAAGTTGCAATTAAGTATATACTTAAAAACAACAACAGAAAGAGTTCTTTTTCTAAAAAATAAAAAGAAAAGAAAAGAAAGAAAAGAAAAGAAAAGAAAAGAAAAGAAAAGAAAAGAAAAGAAAAGAAAAGAAAAGAAAAGAAAAAGAAAGACATAAGGTGGGAATGCTGGCGGTCAAAAGTCCTTTCTACCAAGATTTTTCATTTTTTACATTGCTAATTATCCAGTGACTCCCAGGAAAGAGGCATTGATATTTGCGGTAAGAACAAGTCATCATTGGGTAAGTTCTGCAATGGGGACAACTGAAGTATCCTTAGCCCACCACATGGCAGGAGGTGCCCCAATCCCATAGTCTGTGACAAACAAAAACATCTCCCAAGCACCCTGTGGGGGTGGCAGCACCCCCGGGTTCAGAATGGCAAACAAGCCTGGACATCTTCCACCTCTCAGCAGTTCACATCAGCTGCTGAGTGGGAAGGTGGTGCTCCCATCAGTCGGCTGAAGGCCAGTCTTCCCATGCACGGGGCCAGCATGCCCTACGTTTTGAAATAACCCTTTCTCTGAGGTGGCCTAGTGGTTGCAAATTCAGATCTCCATCATCAGTTATTCCTAAAACCAAACACACCTGCATCAACTTGATTGACACCACAAAAACTCTTAAGAGAAATGAACATTTTAAAACGTAGAAAGACAGTTTCATTATTTAACACATGCTTTTTACAGTCACAGTCTTCAAAAGTTAGGTGGCTTAGACCATATAACTTTTTTGTTTTGTTTTGTTAATCCTCACCCGAGGATATTTTTCCATTGATTTTTTTTTATTTGTTTTACTTTTTATTTTTTTTAGGGAGAGTGGAAGAGAGAGAAGGAAAGACAGAGAGAAACATCGATGTGATAGAAACACTTTGATTAGTTAGCCCCAACCAGGGCCTGCATGGGGGAGGAGCCTATAACCAAGGTATGTTCCCTTGCCTGGAATCGAACCCAGGATCCTTTGGTTCGTGGGCTGATGCTCTATCCACTGAGCCAAACCGGCAAGGGCTAGACCATCTAACTTTTTAATGCAATAGGTATTGATATACTGATTAGAAAGAAACCACTGAGAGTTCAGTTTTCAAAACAGAACAATTACACCAAGAATCAAAATCTCACATTTCAGAATGCAAAACATTCAAGTTCAATGCCTCTGCCTACTTAAGTTAGCATATGATATAGAAACAACCCAGAATTTATAAAAACTAACTTAGTCTATAATAGCAAAGATGGAAGTAAGTTTGAAAAGCAATACTGAAGGGTTTCATTTTTAACTAGAATGAAAGGAAAGAAACATCACAGCAGAAACGCTTTGACTTAGCAACAGAAAAGAAAATCCAGCATTTTCAGGTTTAGATTTTAAACAAGGATCAATAACAGCAGTTGCACAACCTCTTCACTATTTCTTCAAGCAACAAGACCTGCTTATTCATAAGGAAAGTCATTGTATTTTTTGCTTTAAAAATATTTACTTGCAACAAGTTCTTTGGTGTATTCTTGTCCCAAGTTCTGACTAGAATCAAGTAAGTCTACGGAACCGGATCACCATGGAACACAGCACAATGCTAAACACCACAATCTCTCCGCAGCATTAACTGCTCCCAGTCCTAAGACTTTAATTGCGACAAGACTGCAGCTCAGAGACCAAAGACGGAACAGTCCTCCTTCAGCAGGCATGGACAAGGACCACATATTTTCGTACATGCTGGTGCATATAGGAGGCTGTTGGCTGCCCCAGTCACAAGCATGTCCAAGGCAGGATTCCCAAGTTAGTCTGTGAATTTTTGGAGAACAAGCCCCAAATTACTTTAGACCAATCTATGAAGATTAAGTGACCAAAGCAATGGCAGGTTTGCCACAAGCTACAATCTTCTTGCAAACTTCAGGTTAAAAGGAAATCTTACAAAATGTTGCTATCACAACACTCGACCATTCTAATTCACAGTTGAAATAACTCAGTCAGAACTGCAAAGTGAGTCAGTATGATTGTATAATTCCTGGTAAGGACAGTTGCCCTTGTTAAGAACCCCTGAAATTTTGAAGTGCACCCTTTTCTGCAAAACACAAAGTGGATGATATATTTAAAATAGTAGTATCGGTTTACAATGTCAAGTTGCTGCATAGTAGAAAATGTGATTTCTATAGTAGGTCCTCAAGATAAAACCAAATGTTAAGTTGTATACTGCGGTAGGTCTACTTTCCAATTACTAGAAGTAAGCATACAAGAGATATAATTAGTTATGACACTAGGACAGGCATACATGTTTCAACACACACGCAGCTCAGAACAAAGTTTTTGGCATTATATGACAGAGGACTTAAACTCAAGACTCAAAGAAAGGTTATGCAGTGTGTATGCCTTTTTTTTTTTTAATTTAAAACTTGCCACATCAAATTATTTCTTTCAAGTTATAAGCATATTTTGATTTGCTTAAACATTTCTTTAAAGATTTCTTGGGGGCGGGGGAGTAACTACCCCGTGGCTTTCACTGAGCCTGCATTACAAATTAAGGAAGTTGACTTTATAAAATTAATTGGGTAAAAAAAGAAGGCAGCATGTTGACCAAACACATTTAGAGAAGTTTGATCTTTCTAGTCATGAGTTTCTCAGTCAGGAATAACACTAAACTCTCACAATAGAATGTACAAGGCAGTATAATTTAACATTGTTAAAAGGCTTGCCCAAGGTATACTGCCAAGATACCCCACAATCATAATTTTTGAACAAAGCCTTATAAAAAAATAAAACTTAAAACTATTAGATAAACTATTTCTAAATTATGATCCATTTAGGATCATTTGTTCCTTGATAAAGATAGGGGGAAAGATAATAATTATAATTATATACCTGAGAATCTTCAGAGCAGTGTGCATAATAGATACATAAAATTAATTATAACAAAGTGTGATAAGCTCAAATGAGAGACAATTTCAGAAAACTGAAGAGACAAGACTACACATATCCATAACTAAAATTCCATAAGATCCTATATGTCTTTAATCTCAGAGGATTGCAACAAGAAATATTCCAAAACACCTCTTTTCTAAGGAAGGGTCTCAAATCAGGCATGAATTCAGTCAGATTTTATTAAACCAAAACCTATAAGGCAGTAGTTTAAAAAAACACAAGACTCAGTCTCTCGCTATTAGAGACTGAAAAATACCCAGTAATAATAAATGGTGCCTTTTCTTAGTCACTAATCAAATATAAACTCCTTTTCTGAGATAATTAACCCAAAAAACAGGTTTTAAAGAAAAAGGTCTGCAATCTCAAGGTGAAGAAAATACACCCAAAAATTGAGGTAAGCTTCAAGTTTGACAGCTTCCCTCTTCCAGGTCATATTCTGCCCTCAATATGCACAGGATTCCATGGGTGAAGTCAGGTGTAGTGAAGAGGAGGTACTCTGAATGGGAGTTGGAAAACATCAAGCTTGTAATTAAGTGCATTCTCAAGTATAATAATCCACCTGGAACAAGATAAAACATTGAGAACCCATCCAAGGTAAAGCAGCTAGACCTTATACTCCCACAGGAGTTATAGCACAAGACAATGAATTATGACAAATCCCACCTCATGAGCCAAATGGTCCATGAACACAGAAAGTGTGGCCCCTCCAAAGGCAGTGTGAACGATGCACTTAGGTTTTGGCCCAGCAAAGCCTTCCACTTTAGAACAGAGCCTGCTAAGAGCGCTCTCTACCGCACACAACTCTCTAAGAAGCCTGGTATGCTGTTCATATGTAAGCATACTTTTGGATTTGGCTAAAGAAAACACCCAGCAGATTTTAGCTAACATAAGGAAAAGCTGACCTTAATGTTTATTAGTACTAACTTTCAAATCAGAAGGTTCTACCATTTCAGAGAATTAGGGGAGAATAAAAAAAAAAAAAGGTTAAAATTAACTTTTTTGAAGTTAAATTTATGCCATTCCTTTTCACTTCTTAAATTCTCATTCCTGAAAAAAAATATATATACAAACTTTTTAGATAGGGTGTGGAGTGACTTGATAACATAAAAATCATTCTGAGATGTACAGATTCCCTGCAAAATTAGCATGTTATGCGGTGGACAAGAGGTTGAAAGATAAATCTGAAGAAAATGCATCAATACAAGAAGGTATTAACTAATGCTATTCTTAATTGGTAACCAGAAAGTAATCAGAGAGAAACTGATTTTTAAATGTTACTTCAAACCACAACTTACAGGAATTCAAAAATAAATCTTAAAGCAAAAAACAAAAAAGAAGAATCGTATTCCTCGTTACCAACTACTTTTCCTTTGACTTCTGTCAAATATCAGTATGAATAAGTCTGCCTCTGAAAGTCAATTTGCACAGATTTGTACTTCACTGGCTTTCTCCTGTCCTTGGCATTTATTCATGCCCAACATACAGATTTGCTGAACAAGAGAAAATATAAAATACAGTCATGTGATAGCCTATCTAATTTCTAGCCAAGCAGACCTATTTAACATTACCTGTATCATAGAGCATTTAGGAAGCCTTATATCTTGGTTAAAATTTTTCTTGACATCCTTTGCCTTCAGAGGCCTCCTTAGCCATGACCTATAGCAATTTTACTCAGATTCCACCTTGGCCCAGCAAAGCCTTCAGATCTACCCTGAAACAGAATTTATCAGGTACTTGCCACATGAAGCTGAGTTACATAAGACTACAAAAGACTGCCCTGGTGTGTGTGGTTCAGTTGATAGGGTATCATTCCATGCATCAAAAGGCTGCTGGTTCAATCTCAGTCAGAGCACATGCTTGGGTTGTGGGCTCAAATCCCCCGGTACGGGCTGTGTAGGAGGTAGCCCATTAATATTCCACTTTCATATCTATGTTTTTTCTCTCTCTCCTTTCTTTCTCTCTCCCCTCTTCATTTCTCTCTAAAAATTATTGAAAGTATATTTTTTAAAACTACAAAATACTGACACAATTTTGTGTGTGAAAGATGTTTCTAAGCATGCATTTGTGTATGAATTGACAATTGACATATGCATGAAATCTTACACTGATTCTTTTTTAAAAATATTTTCTTATTGATTTCATAGAGGAAGGGAAAAGGATATAAGCATCAATGGGAGAACCATTGATTGGCTGCCTCCTGCACACCCCCACTGGAGGCTGACCCTGCAATCCGAGCATGGGCCCTGACAGGGAATGGAACCATGACCTACTGGTTCATAGGTCAATGCTCAACCACCAAGCCTCCCTGGCCAGGCTCACACTGATTCTTATATGGCCAAAATGAGTTTCCATGGGTTTCAAAAATTCCATTACTAGTGGGGAAAAATAATAAATATGTCTCAGTTGTTACTTCTAAACACTGTACTTATTCCAATGATATAACGTAGTTTGAAATGTTTCTGAATTCTTCATTTGTAAATATTTTCAGAGCCAATTTATAAGCTATATGGAAAAAATTAATTGTGCTAATTTTTTCTTACCCAAAATGGAGTTATCTCGCTTTATAACCCACCATTTCATCAGGCTTAACTTCTCGACAATTCAGAAAATTTGCTAGCACTGGACATATTTAGAAAATTAGACTCAGGCTGTCTGAAACCAATGTCAAAAGAAGAGCTCCAAAAACAATTTAAGCAATGCCACCAACAGTGAATGATCTTCTAGGATCGTGGTTAACAAACTGCGGCTCGAGAGCCACATGCGACTCTTTGGCCCCTTGAGTGTGGCTCTTCCACAAAATACCACGTCCTGGGCAAGTCTATTTTAAAGAAGTGGTGTTAGAAGAAGTTTAAATTTAAAATATTTGGCTTTCAAAAGAAATTTCAATTGTTGTACTGTTGATATCTGGCTCTGTTGACTAATGAGCTTGCCGACCACTGTTCTAGGACAACCTTATGAAGAATACTAATTATATCTGCTTATCTGTGGTTTTAAAGTTTCCTTAGCATATACATTAGTACATTACTTCAATGCTTCATTCATGTTTATGAAACCTGTCAAATATTATATTAACAAGTTCTTCATGTTATAAAACTTCCTTTAACTTAAGAAGGTACTAAAATGAGTACTTAAACAAACCTGCAACCAAATTCTAAGTTTATAATTTATTCCTGTGACTTTAAAATTGCATAAACTGAAATTATAAAATGGAACGTAAAACTCACAATGGCGAATTTTACACTATGTGAATTACATATATCTCAACTAGAGGCCCGATGCACAAAATATGTGTAAGGGGCTAGGCCCTCGCAGCCCTGGTTGCCCTGGCCAGCCCTCGCAGCCCCAGCTTCGTCCAGAAGTTTGTGGGGAAGGATGTCAGGAAGATCATTTGGCTGTTTGATCTAATTAGCATATTAGCTCTTTATTATGTAGGATAAACTATTAAAAAAAAAAACTGAAGACACAAACAGGCCAGCATGATTCATTGGTTGAGCACACATCTATGAACGAGGTCACAGTTCAATTCCCAGTCAGGACATATGCTTGGTTGAGGGCTTGATCCCCAGTGTGGTACAGGAGCCAGCCAATTCATGCTTTTCTCTCATCATAGATGTTTCTATCTCTCTCTCCCTCTCCCTTCCTCTCTGGTATAAATAAAAATATACCTTTTTGCCGAAACCGGTTTAGCTCAGTGGATAGAGCCTCGGCCTGTGGACTAAAAGGTCCCGGGTTCGATTTCAGTCAAGGGCATGTACCTTGGTTGCAGACACATTCCCAGTAGGGGGTGTGCAAGAGGCAACTGATCGATGATTCTCTCTCATCGATGTTTCTAACTCTCTATCCCTCTCTCTTCCTCTCTGTGAAAAATCAATAAAATATATTATATATATTTATATATATGTATATATATATGTATATATGTATATATATACATATATATATATATATACTTTTTACACTGAAGACACAAAAATGCAAATATCCAATTAAGCTTCATTAAAAAGCCTACGCCATTCAAAACGAGGGGAAAGACTTATTCAAAGATTAGCTAAGAGCTCATATCTCCCAGAAACAGACCAATTAGATAGCAATTGTGAATTATCACTGAAATACTTTCACAGGTGCACTTTCACTAAAAAGTCTTGAAGATTCCACCAAAAATTGAATATTAAAGCATAAATACTGATACACATATGTATTTGGATTTCATATATCTCACACATGACCAAACATTAGATCAGTGTGATCTTCTGAATAATGAGAAGAATTTTATGTGGTATCACCACCTTATTACTCAAAAGCAAAATAAATAAATAAATAAATAAATAAATAAATAAATAAATCTTTGAAATAGCCAGACTGTGGAGATAAATCTTACTTTAAACCAAGTCCCATCCTTGTCCAGATCATGCTGTTTTTTTTTTGACTGCATAGTAAATCCCTTATATTTGTACTAAGGTATCCTGCACCTTATAAAGCACAAACATAAACAAAGAAGATGGAGACAAATCAAATTTCTAACATATTTCCCCACATCTTATAGGATGATCTTGGCACACCCCTTGTGGTATTTACATCTACCAAAGCTCCAATAAGCAGTTCGGAACAGAAACAGCAGGTGCCATAAGTAATCCTCCACAGAATGAATAAGAGCTGATAAAAAAAAGGTAATTTGCTTATGAGTGAAAAAACGTATATTCATTCAATACACATCCTGTTGAATGCCTCCCATACCAGGAACAGCTACAGGTAGTGGAAATTCAGAAATTATCAAGACAATCGAAGTTCCTGTTCTTATGGATCCAGACATCCCTGAGGGGGAGGGATCAGCAGACAAATAGTAAACTACACATAAACAAAAAATTTAAATATATTTTCAAGTGGTGATAAAGGCAATGAAGAAAAAGAGCAGGGTTAAGAGGTCAGAGATGCATACAGTGTAGAAACACGTTCGAATAGGGTGACATCTGAGAGGACAACTGAATGAAACAGGGGGGGGGGGAGGCATGCAAACAGCTGGGAGATCAGTCAGGCAGAGGAAAACCACGTGCAAGGACCTGAGGTAAGCACACGGTTGGCATGTCCAGTGAACAGCAAGAAGGTCAGTGTAACAGCAGCAGAGCGAGCAGCCCTAGGAAATGTGGTTGGCGCACGGGGCAGCCATCTCATCTCACATAACCCTTTTTGGTCACAGCCCATGTTGGCCCCGGCAGGAGTTTGGATTTCACTGCAGGTGTGGTAAGAAGTCACAGGGAGGTTTTGAGATGGAGAAGCTATTTCTCTGTGAAAAACAGTCTGGATGTGATGGGCAGGCAAGAAAGGCAGCACGAGGCCAGTTCGAAGGGGCCCCAGTTTTCCAGGTAAGAGGTGATGGTGCTTTGGACCAGGGTAATAGCAGTGTGGTAGTACATGGGGTGGGGGTGGGGAGATAATGGGAAGGAAAACCTAACAGGACTCTGCCCAGTACATGAGGGGCACAAGAGAAGGAGACGCTGAAAGATCCTAGAAAACAAATATAGTGAATCTGGGTGTGTGGAAGCACATAAAAACAAGTTTCGTGCCACTCCTTTTAACTGGTCCCCTGTCTCTCAATGTGACTTTCGAAATACATTTTTATCCGTGTTCAACACTGCCTGTGCAATTTCTCCATTCTCTCCATCATCACCCCCACGTTATTTTCTGTCCTGACACCTTTTCAAACTTAAGTTTGGAATATATTAAACCCAGTGGGAGTTGAAATAATAAAAATTCTCACATTACACAACTGTTCCAAACTACACACTGAAAATATAAATGTAAGGATGAAAGTTAGACTAGACCCGTGGTCGGCAAACTGAGGCTCGAGAGCCACATGCGGCTCTTTAGCCCCTTGAGTGTGGCTCTTCCACAAAATACCAAGGCCTGGGCGAGTCTATTTTGAAGAAGTGGCGTTAGAAGAAGTTTAAGTTTATAAAATTTGGCTCTTGAAAGAAATCGTCGTACTGTTGATATCTGGCTCTTTTGACTAATGAGTTTGCCGACCACTGGACTAGACCTAAGGACACCCCAACAGGAGGCTTCCTATGGACCAGCATCTTCTGTGCTTGCGGCATCCAGTGGATGGTCAGTGCCTCATCTTTCTCCCCTAACAAATGTTTCTCTCTGGTCAGAATCTAACTGATACTAAAGTGTTTTAAAAGGAACAAAAACTAAAGTAAAAAAAAAATAACGGGGCCTGGCCGGTATGGCTCAGTTAGAGCATCATCCCCAACGTCACTGAGAAACTTGCCTGCCACACAGAAAACAGATCCGGAGACTAAGTACACACAAACAGCATCCCTATTGGCTTCTGGATCGCAGTTTATTACACCTCTGTGTAAGGCCAATAAGCAAGCAAAATCTTATTTTTTTATTCCCCCTCCAGAAAACTGTTGTCTTCTCCCGTGGCCTCCCAGCAGTGCTGCCCATCCCTCCACAAAATAATGACATGGAAGGCGGTGCCATGAAGTGTCTCCCAAGAAATCTAAAATGAGTGAAATGAAACTGCCATCTGCATCAGGTCCATAAAAAAACAAACGGAGTCAAAGTCACCTTAACAAGTAGCTCCCAGGGCAGTTGAGAGGATCTGCTTGAGAATATTAACATATCTAGAGGAAAAAGCATTTGTCAATCAGAAAAAGGGAACGGAAGCAGAAGAAAAGCAAGGCGGAGGGGAGGGAGGGGGGAAGGTACATTTTGTCAATGCTCTTGGGGACACAGTCCAAAGTATACTTTGCAAATAAAACAGGTCACTGGTAACGTTTTCCCTATAATGTGAGGAGGCCCTTACGCCTTCCACTTCTATCCCTAACACTCTCTGCTTAAGTCCCAAACTCATAAAGCAATGAGCAACATTTTGATTATAATTTGGCTGCCAAGGAGAAAATGTGCTAAGCGTGCCATTACAAGTAGGTGAGTATTCCGCCAAATACGGTATGCAGACATATACACGGTCACACTCCAGGCTTGCAGGTGTGAGTGTATTCTCCACCTCTCTGTCCCTGAACAAGCTGAATGAATTTGCGAATAGCTGAACTCTTTCAAAGGTGGTGTACTGACAAAATTAGATTTCTAAGCAAATGAAGACCAGAGACAGACTCTAGACTATGGTTGTTCTTTTTAATATAATGAATATCTTCCTGCCAATGAATTTTGTGCTCCCTGATGTTAGGGTTATAGCTTCTGCTTCATCTGTAATACTTACAGCAGCTAACGCAGTGTCTGTCATGAGTCTCACAGAAACTCAAACGCCTATTGTTATATTTGAAAATAAACGTGTGTTAGGCTTTGAAATATGAAGACAACTGAACTCCCACGCCTATCCCAGATGTGCAGCCTGAACACAAAAACCTGAAAATTTTTGAAAGCATCTTTTTTTATTTGTACCAAAACACTACACTATTGTTTCATGCAACTCTACAGCAAGTTATTCTAATTTAGTAATCAACTATTTACTTGCTGGCTGTTTTTATTTATTGCCCAGGCATATCTCTATTTCAGAAATACAACTTGATATTACTAAAACGTTCAGTGATACTCTCAACATACATCCATGCCATCCATACATATATCTGAAACTACAAAAAAAATAACATACCAGGTATCACTTATTGCAGTATGAAAATAGAACTGTTAAACCATTCCTTAAAATTTCAATAAACTACTATCCTGCCTTCCCACAAGAAAGTTGTAAACTATCAGTTTCTCATGGATACTTCTACACACACACACACACACACACACACACACACACACACTTTCATTTCGTTAGATCTAATTATCATTGTACTCTATATACAAAAAAATGCCATGTCAATAACTGGTTGATGCTGAGGGACACAGTGACACTACGAAAACCGATGAACAAACACAAATCCCTTATGTGAAACTATTTCATACCAGAAGACAGTGATAGGCTGAAAAATATGGCTCAACACCTGGCAGAAGTTCTGGGTTTAAAAATATTTATTTTGTAATATCACTTCAAGTTAATGTCCTCCAAAGCAAAATTAATGTTTTGGTCTGTCAAAACCAATTCAAACAAATACAACGTTGTTTTGTTTCCAATCACCATTCGGAATGAGAGCAAACTCTGAACACACTGTCCTCCTTTCTACCAGCATGCCTACCAGGTGTGCTGACAGAGCAAACGTCCCTACCCCACTGGAGAGTCAAATGTGTATCCCAGTGGGATTACATACCACCGGCCAGAGAACTGAGTGGACTTCCTTTGTATGGCTTTATTCTTCTAATGAATTGCCTCTTTTCCTCAAACCATGTACAATACCAAGAACAGCACAAACGATTTTGTCGTTCTATATACATATGTGCACATGTCAAAACATGTTAAAAAGGACAAAAACGCAGCACTGATTTCTTGTTCAACATGAACAAAATGTGCCATGGGAAAAATAAAATGTATATGTAATCCAAAACTAAGTGTCTGGTAAATATACATTTTTTCAACCATATCAACTTCTATAAGTGATTTTAAATCCTTTACAGAATTCTCACCAGGGGAAATGTAAATCCTCAAACTATGTCATGAGATACAATTTAAAGATGCCTAATTAACTTTTAAATATGTAAACACTGATATGGGGAGAAAGAAAGACGCGTACTCTGCACTTATCTATTTAATCAGCACATCTAATAGTTGATACTGAATGAAAAATAAAATTTTTTGTCCAAAACAACTGGCAAAGGACAAAAAAAGACAAAGAAGTTAAGGAAGACTGGTCCCTCAGAAGACCAGAAAAGCAATCACAATGGGTGGAAATATAGGTTTTTACTACCATGAATAGAGAAATTAGAACTTTAAGGGAATAATTGTTTTTAATTCAACAATGACACAACTCGGCTGCTTCCAAATTAGGTTACCTTTCATTTGCTCCCCAGTGTCTCTAAATTTTAAAATGAGGTATTTTAATTACAAATTTTGTCAGGTAAACTTTAAAATAAGCTCGTGCTTCCAAATGTGCCATGCTAGATTTGAATAACTAGACTAGTTTGGGTTTGAAATCTTACAAGTTTTAGCTTTCGTCACTGTTGGTCTTTTTCTAGTTACTACGAAAATGTCCAGAGGATAAATTTTCTCAATCATACTTTTTTCTTCCTTTCCTTTGACATATTTATAAAACCAAAAACAATTATTTCTAGGTACTTAATTCCACCCTCCCGGGCATGAACTGTCTTATACAGAACACCTAGAATTTTTTTTAATGCTGTGATAATTAAAAAACATCAAAGTAAAACCAAGGTGTTTCACAAAGAACTAACAGCCATTTTTGGCTCTTAGTCAAGTGACATATTTCTTGTCCCCTGTAGAACCACCAAAAGATACAACAGTACCCAAACAATAGATGTGATGTACCTTCTGAATGCAGTCTTTCCTCTTTTAGAATCAGATAAATTTGTTTTAAAAGAAAACTGATAAGGATAATAACAACAAAAGAACAGACAAATGAGACTACTTTAAAAGCTTCTGTAGAGTTAAGGAAGTAATCCAACTTGTGTAAAAGCAACCTACTGTTTGGTTGTAAATCATAATTCTGATAATAGGTTGATATCCAGAATATATCAAAATACAACTCAACAATTTAAAAAACTCCAATAAATGACTAAAATCTTGAATAGATATTTCTCCAAAGAACACATATGAAGGGCCAACAAGCGTATGAAAGAAATGATGGTCAATATCATTAACCACCAGGAAAATACAAATCAAAACCACAATGAGATATCACCTCACACTCATTAGAAAGGCCACTATAGGAAGGAAGGAAGGAAGGGAGGAGAGGGAAGTAGGGAGGGAGGGAGGGAGGGAGGGAAGGAGGGAAGGAGGGAAGGAGGGAGGGAGGGAGGGAGGGAGGTCGGTCGGTCAGAGTTGGAAAGGATGTGAAGAAATTGGAACCACTGGTGCAGTGTTGGTGAGAATGTAAAATGGGCAGCAGCTATGTACAATAGTATGAAGGTTCCTCCAAAAATTAAAAACAAAAGTACTATAGGATCCAGCAACCCATTTCTCTCTCTCTCTCTCTCTCTCTCTCTCTCTATATATATATATATATATATATATATATATATATGTATGTGTGTGTGTGTGTGTGTGTGTGTGTGTGTGTTATGCAATAACTGGAAGCAGAAACTGGAAGCAGAAACTGAAGTTACTTGCACATCCATGTTCACTGCAGAATTATTCACAATAGCCATTAGGTAGGCTCAAGCTAAATGTCCATCTGCAGATGAATGGGTAAAGAAAATGTGGAAAAAGTGTAAGCCTTAAAAAGGACAGAAATCTTGTCACCTGCTACAGCATAGGTGAATCTTCAGAATACGATGCTAAATGAAATAAGCCATTTGCAGAAGGACAGATACTACATGACCCCACTTACATTAACCATCTATAGTATAAAGAGGTAATATGCAAATTAGGCTGGGACTCCATAACAGGTCACAGCCGGACAGGAGGAGGTTGCACAAGCAGGTGAGGCCCGGAGCAGAGACAGAGATAGAGGCAGGGGGGCCGGGGATGCTGAGAGTCAGGTCTGACTCCCAGGCAGACGGTGCTGTGTGAGTCAAGTGTGGGTCCCCAGACCCCCCTCCCCTCCCACCCCCTGGGGGTACCTCCTCACACAGTGGGAGGCGGGGCACCTCCTTTCCCAGCTGGGTCTCTACTTTAATACAGTCAAACTCTTATAAAATAAAATGGTGGCTGCCATGGGTTGTGGGGAGAGAGAAAAGGGGACTTGTTGTTCAACAAAGTCTCAATTCTGCAGGATGTAAAAGTTCTAGAGATGTGTTGCACAAGACACAGTTAATGCCACTGTACCTTAAAACGGTTAAGTTGTTCAATTTTTATGATGTGTGTGTGTGGGGGGGGATTGATTTGAGAGAGAGAGAGGAGAAGGGGAGAGAGAAACTGATGTGAGAATCATTGATCAGTTGCCTCTAAAATGCATGCCAACCAGGGATTGAATCCACAACCTAAGCATGTGTCCTTACTGGGAATCAAACTCACAAGCTTTTGGATTATGAGATAACGCTCCAACCAACTGAGCCAGGGTTTTATGTTGTATATGTTTTACCACAACAAGAAAAATGTTTAAATAAACTGCTAAGGAACCAAGAATAGCTAAAATAATCTTGGGGTTGGGGGGACGAAATGGAATTGGAAGACTCACATTTCTCAGTCGCAAACTTAATGCAAAGCTACAGTAATCAAGACAGTGTGGTATTTTCACAAGGATAGTCATGTAGCGGAAAGGACCCAAATAAGAAATCCTGAAATAAGCCCGTACACCTATGGTCAAATGATTCTCCACAAAGGTGCCATCGTAATTCAATAGGGGGAAAGAATGGTCTTTCAACAAATGTTGCTAGAAACAACTGGAATGAAGATCCCTACTTCAAATTATACATAAGTTAACCAAAAAGGATCAAAGTTTTGCCCTAGCTGGTTTGGCTCAGTGGATAGAGCGTCAACCTGCAGACTCAAGGGTCCCAGGTTCGACTCTGGTCGAAGGCATATGCCTTGGTTGTGGGCATATACCCAGTGGAGAGTGTGCAGGAGGCAGCTGATCGGTGTCTCTCTCTCATTGATGTTTCTGGCTCTCTATCCATCTCCCTTCCTCTGTAAAAAATCAATAATATATATATTTTATTTTTGTAAAGGTCAAAGCTTTAAATGTAAGAGCTCAAACTATTAGACTCTTGAAAGAAAATACAAGAATAAGTCAGCATGACTTTGGTTTAGACAGTGGTTTCTTCCAGTACCCAAAGCACAAACAACAAAAGAAAAATTAAGCCCTGGACAGTGTGGCTCAGCTGGTTGGGCATTCTCCTTGTGTACTGAAAGTGTGCCAGTTTGATTCCTAGTCAGGGCACACGCCTGTGTTGCTGCTGGACCCCCGATGGGGGTGTGAAAGAGACAGCTGATGGATGTTTCTCTCTCTTTACCTCTCCTTTCCTCTCTCTCTCTAAAAGTCAATTTCAAATCTTCCACACAAAAAAACATATTTAATAAGTTGGATTTTATCAAAATCTAAAGCTTCTGTGCTTCATAAGACACCAACAAAAAAAGGAAAAAGACAACCCACATAATGGAAGAAAGTATTTGTAAATCTTCTGTCTAGAATATATAAAGAGCTCTTATATAAAGAGCTCTGACAACTCAACAATGAAAACACATATTACCTAATTTTTTTTCTAAATGGCTAAAGGACCAAGCCAGGTATGGCTCAGTTGTTGAACGAGGAGGTCATGGTTAGATTCCCGGTCAGGGCACATACCCAGGGTTGCAGGAGGTAGCTGATCAATGATTCTTGGTTATCACTGGTGTATCTTTCTCTCTCCCTCTCCCTTCCTCTCTAAAGTCAATAAAAAAATATATTTTTTAAATGGCTAAAGGATTTAACAGGTTTTTTTCTGCTTAGCAGAGAAGATATGCAAATATACAAATAGCTAATAAGCATATGAAAAGATGCTTAACATTAGTCCTCAGGAAAATGCAAAGCAAAACGACTTTACAATCACTAAGATGCTTAAAATTAAAAGACAGACAATAGCAAGTTTGGAGTGGATGTAGAGAGATTAGAAAACTGACATACAGTTGGTGGGAAAGTAAAATGGTGCAGCTGCTTAGTAAAAGTGATTTGGCACTCTCTCTCTCAAAAGGTTAAAGATAAGCTGCCATATGATGGGAATTCCACTCCTAGTTATGGACCCAACAGAAACGAGAACAAAACATTTGTACACACATGCTCAGAGCAGCATTATTCATCTATATACCGTATTTGCCGGCGTATAAGACGATTTTTTGACCCTGAAAAATATGCCTCCAAGTGGGGGGTAGTCTTATACGGCGAGTATATAACAAACTCTGTATTTTTAGTGGAAATGTTAGGGGGTCGTCTTATACGCCGGCAAATACGTATTTTTCAGGGCCAAAAAATCATCTTATACGCTGGCAAATACGGTATATAAAAAGCCAACAACCAGAATGTCGTTAACAACCAGAATGACTGGTCGCTATGACACCCACCATGGCCAGCGAACAGGTGAATCAAGGGGTGGGGCCCACAGGTCAACCTCCTGCAGGGCCTCCCCTGGGCCAGCCCCGCCCCTAATGTACCCCTACCACTCCAATGGGCCCACAACCCCTCCCCCCAGTCAGCTCTGACCTGGATCAACCCCCACCACCCCGCACTCAGACCAGGGGCAGGGCTGGCTAGCCAACCACCCATGGCCCCTCCCCCAGGCCACTGGCCCCATATTGGCCCTCCCCACTCCATTAGGGAATGGGGCCAGCCAGCCCACCGCCCACCGCCCACAGCCCCTCCCCACAGCCAGCCTCACCTCCAATTGGCCCCCCCCCCACCCCAATCAGGGGCAGGGCCTGCTTGCCAATCACCCTCAGCCCCTCCTCAGCCTACCCAGCCCTGACTGGCCCCAATCAGGGTAGGCAGGCCAGCCAACCTCCCCCTGTCTCCTCTTCCCAACAAGCCTAGCCCCAATCTACCCTGATTGGGGCAGGGCCAGCTGAAACCCACCTGTGCACAAATTTGTGAGCTGGGCCTCTAGTTATTCATAATAACCAGAAGGTGAAAATAACCCAAATTTCCACTAATGGATGAATGGATAAATAAGAGGTGATATATCCATAGAATGTTATATTATTAAGTGTATATTTTAAATGGGTGAATTATACAGCATATGAATTATATCTCTATCCTACTATTAAAAAATTATTAAACTGCTATGACAGTATAGTCCTGTCACATAAAATTGGAAAGCACATTCAAAATGACCAAACTCACTTGTTGTACAAATCTTGAAACGGAGGCTCTCAAACCTAATGGAATAGAGTGGGGTCTGTCTGCAAACCCGGTCCCAGGGCTATTCTCCCTCTGAGTGGATAATGGTGCCTCCAATCAGCCAGCGGCACCGAGACACTGGCTGGATGGAGAGTTTTAGGATCCCCAAAGAGAGTAGCTATTGCATGGATCCCTTTCTCTTTAATTACCACATAGCTCTGGCCCATTTTCTAAGTTGCTTTTTTGTTGTTGTTGTTGTTGTTGGGGGAGGGGGTCAGGGGAGGGAGTGGTGACTAAAATTATAGCTCACCAGTCCCTCTTTCCTCTTCTGCTTCACCCAACACAAGCCATAATGAATGGAAACAGGACGATTAGAAGGGAGAAAGTTAACATGCCCTTGTCTTGGCTGGAGGAAAGCCACCTGGTCACCTCACATGATAAGAGGCAAATTCATCTTACAACGATGTACACAGAGCTTTCACCCAGTGGCCAGGAGACTGGAGCGTGGCCCTAGGCTGGCTAGGCACTGAGCTGTCAATTACTGAATACACGTTTCACTGGAAAGGAGCATCCCACCTGAGGGAAGGAATATGAAAAATAGCTCATCTTTCTTCCCTGCGACAAAGGCAATTAAGCCCTTTAAAACAGTCACAAGACACCATAAAAAGCTTACCAGAGAAAGCATCAAATGCAACTATTAAAAAGTGAAACGTGGCTTTAAAAAAAAAAAGATAGGGTCAAGTAAAAATTACAAATAACTTTATAAGGATTGGCAATAAATCATTAATATGTTTGCAAAGTTGTTGGCAAGCCCCCAAAGAGTTTGGAAAACGGACAAGAATTATTTAAATCAGAAAGACCAAAATATTTTTTATCCACTCTTGGTAACAAAGTTTTCCTAGTTAAAAAACAAATTACACTTTTGGGTAGAGAGAGATGAAGGTGTTATAATTTACCACAGTCTACTCAAATGTTTCGAGAATTCTTAAAAAGTAACTCTATGAATCTTCTAAGACATTGAAGTAACATCTTCCAATCCAAAAGTTACAAATATTCGTCTTTATTATGATTTGAAAGTGATCCAATGATCACTGTATTTTTTTTTCCTTTACATCGAGGCAGCGAGGCCAATGCATTTCTAAATAATCAAATCATTAGCAGCAGAGGGAAATGCAAAGGGGAAGAGAAAAGCATAGGAAAATTAGCAAGCCACCTTATTGTTATACATATTTTAAACACATAGGACATCTACGAAATACCTCAATGCTTTCCTAGGTATGTAAGAACTAAGATAAATTCCATAAATGACTCGGGTCATATAAAAATTGCGACACCACTCTACAGAGTGACCAGAAGTGAGCACTTTCCTCCTCTGAAAGATTAGAAATGAAAATAGGACTTTTCTATGCTGTCCAACGTATTCAATTTTCCCCTCAAATGAGGTTTAGATGAAAACAATGTGACTGACAAGCTCCGCACAGGCAAACCTTGGCAGCCCTCGGCTCTGTCTATCTCCTTGGCCCGTTAAGCAAAATTCCTTCACAAACTGTTGGTCTTTGCAATAACTCCTACAAAGCTCATTACTGCCAGTGCCGGCCTATCCCCCATGTTGTGCATTTATCCCCGGGATGCATATCAACATGTGGCACATGTCCTTGACATGCACAGAAGAGCTGCACCCCAGGACAGCAGCGTGCACGACAATAGTGCCGGCTCTCACTTCTTTATGGTTGCTGGGATGTAACCGAGAAATCTAATAACTGTGACAGTGGGGCCTTTCGGTTTTTCCCTGCCTTTCCAGACAGTGAAGCTGCACAGACACTAATGAAAGGTTAAATGAATAGGAATAGTTGACAAGAGGTACAATAAAGAAGGAGCTTGGTAATCCACAGACACTGAGCAGAGATCCTTGGCTCAAGCAGAGAAAGGACAGCACATCGTCGAGTCACAATATTTAAAACAGCTTGCTATACACAGAGGCTTTTGTGTCTGGGTACACGTCTGGCTTCGGACTAGAAGGGAAAAAAAAAAGATACTGAAAAGGAATTTCAGCATGGGGCACTTTGGCAAATGTAAGGTCATAATAAGAGAAAAATGTTTTGTGTGGGTTGTTACATCTTTGTACTAAACACACATTAAGAAGGGGAAAAAAAGCAAGGACTATGAACTCACAAACCACTAGTTCCAAGACAATACTATACATTTTGATAACTGTTGAATACTGTATCTGGAGGGCTGGTTGGATGCAATTCCCACTGGTGAGATACACACGCAGTGACTCATTTAGCACTTCCACATTCTGCCTTCCTTATGGGAGAATTCCTGATCCTCATTTTAGAGTTTTACAGTCAAGGTCTAGTCTTTAGTGAACGTGATTTGTTACAAATATCACCAAAACTCTCAAGCCATCTATCTTCCTTCCACTCAATGCAAAACTTCCCAGCAGTTTACTGTAAGGAAACTGAATCTGCATGCTAGCAATGTGTGAGGTGCAAGGCAAACTTTTAGTAATTTCAAGTGAAATGTCCTCAAATAGAATTCTTAATTATTACATTTGGTTTGTTAGTGCCATTCTGAACTATACCCCAGGTTGTCTTCCTGGTGAAATTGATTTTAAATTATAATGGCAAAATTTTTTAAATCACCAAGGGGAAAAAAAATGCTCCAGATTATCAGGAAACATAAAGAAAAAAGGGGAAAAAATGACTTTGTTAGGTAGACCTTTTTTTTTTTAAGCAAAAAAAGTTATAACTCTTCTATGGCAAACCTTAAAAATGACCTATCTGTAAAATTGTTCCTATGCATATACATGAGTTAGAATATAGGTTTACAATAAATGGTAAAAGCATACTGAGAACATGTTTTAAAACAAGGGAGCCTCTTTGAACAGCCAAATTAAATTATAGCTGAACTCTTGAGTGTACGGAGGGTTCTAATAAGCAACAAATAAAGACTTTTATTGGCTAGCAATATAATGAGAGCTACTGTTCAAGAGATGAAAAAAAAGGCAAATCTGGGTAGTTTATCTCACTGGATTATATTATTTACTTAAATGGCAAATAAGTTTGTCCAAAGTAAGGCTACTAAAAACTAGTATATACATATTAAAGAACAATTATGGTCAATGACTCTTGAATGTAAATATATGGCAAATTTTAGAGGGAAGACTGTGAAATTAAACAACAAATACTGAACTTAATACCACTTGAGTTCTATTTCTTTAAATGCAACAAATTTATTGATTCAATATAAATGGTTTACTATTTATGCTTATACCATGAAGCATTTATCTTAAAGGAGACTTCTCTCCAGAGTACGGCAGTTGTGTGTAGAACTACTTCAAAACCATTATTCACAGAGAGGAGGCTGTCTTTAAGTGAACTGAAAGAAGGTAGCCATCCCCTTCCTCAGTGACTTGGGAGGAAGTTACATTTAATAGAACATGGAAGGTTGGCCTCCTAACCGGAGAACCCCTTCAGTTAACAAAATGATAAACAGACCTTAGCAAACCAAATCAGATTTAAAATGTATTTGGTTGCATTTTGCTTGATCTTCAAACTAACCTAAAAGGTAGAACTTAGAAATCTTAGCAGACTACTTGATCATTTTTCTTAGAGGAAGTTCTGTTGCTTCTGTCACAGCTTTAAAAAAAACAAAAAAAAAACAAAAAAAACAAAAAACTAAACACCAAACCTACAATAACCCCTCCAAACCAAAACACTAAGCCAGTATGCCACTATTCTTTATGTACTTTTTCTACAAACTTCTGATTGCCAGAGTGATTTTTTTTTTCCTTAAATATGTCTAATAAAATCACGAGGCTCCCTCTAGCTCTTCAGAGAGGAGTTTACTAACCAATGACCCTATGTAATTTCCATCCAGCAGGAAAGATTTGAAAAGGCTGACTCCCCTTCTACAAGGAATGTTTTCAACTGTTTCTTGTAAAGATGTAGATGGTAAATGAGACCATCTGCACAGGAATTAAGGAAACACTGCTCCCTATATCCACCTCACGTTGAGAATCTATTAATTGCCTCCAACCTACGCTTTATATACAAAATTCTATAATAAAACTTTTATCCAGGTTTTAAGCTATATCTACATTCCCAACTTAGATTTACCCACCTTGCTAAAATCAATTTTAATCTAAAAAACAAAACAACATATATTAACATCTATAGCAAATTCAAACTTGTGATCTGGTCCCAGTTCTAAAAACCTACATTTAAATGCAGGATGAAAAAAAAAATAAGTTTTATTAAGAGTGTCTCTGTAGGGTTTATGGGAAACAGAGATGCTCATGGTAATTTGTAGAAAACACTTCCATGTGCCATATTTATACACAACACTGGTAATGACTTTTTATTGCTTAATCTTTTCTGCTATTCAGTACTGGACACTTTGGGGATTGTAGTTATTTAGAAGACTATAAATAATCTAGTTGAAAAATGCCATTGATATTTAGTCTATCTTTACCATAGCCATAAAAGCCACACAGTGCACTGGCAAATTGTCTCAAACCAGTGAGTCTGAAAAATGCTAAACAGAACTCCTCATACTCACTAGGACCATCTTTTCAAATACTTAAGCAACATTTAAAATGGTGAGGAGCCTTAACTCTAAACTTAAAAATAAAGGGAACCACTAGCTTCAAGTCATCACCTATTTTGGACTCCCTTAATATAAGACATATTCCCAGGAACAACAAAAAGAACAGCTCCCTCCACCTCCCAACCCCCGCCCCTTTTTGAGCCAGTGTCCAATTTCTTCTTTTCTGAACAGCTGTATTATCCAACTTAAGTTGCTCTGCTAATTTCAGTCCCACAAGGACTAACTTGGAAGGCAAAAAAAAAAAAAAAAATACAAGAAAAGATCAATTTGCTGGGAAAGATCAAATGAGAAAACTGTGGGGACAGCACCAGGTCAGCGTGTGGAGAACTAAGCAGACCTGTTCTTCATTAACTGCAGCTCTCTGGGGATGTCACACACTACCTGTCCGTGGGCTTTATTGAACCGCCTAACCCGACTCTCTGTTCCATTCTTCTGGGCCCAAGTGAATCATATCCTGCTGCTGACAAGTTAGCAGGGGACTGCGGCTGCAACATGAAAGTACTTTTCTTTCTTGTCTAAATCAGGCAGATTTTTGAAAAGACGACACAGCATTGACTCGTGACATGGCAAGATGAAACGAGAGGTCTGGGCCGGTCTTGGAGCTGTGCAGATAAAAGTAATCAAATGACACTCCTGGAATGCAAATTGGCATTCTTGACTGCAGCAATTGCACAACCATGAAACATCCCTGACAGCAAGCAAGATTAGGACAAAATGTTATGTAAAGCGCTGAACTCAAAAACTCTCACTCGAAAATTCAAACTGTAACACTTACATTTTAATACAGCAACAGTCAGCTTGCTTTTGTCTGTTTCTTTTTGTAATCACACCTCCCTGCCTGACAGACCTCTTCACATTTCAGGTAAAAGGGGAGGGGGGGGGTCAGTATTTGGAATGTATAACTGCTACTAATATTTTCTAAATATTTATGTTTTAAAATCCCAAGGTTGTGTGTTTTTTTTCCCCCTCCAGAGTTCAACAAGCACACAACACGGAACTTAAAATGCTCGAGGGGTAAAAAAAAAAAAAAAAAAAAAAAAGTCAGTTTCGAACTTTTCTCACAAGATTCTCCCATTCAGGCTCAGCCTCACTTCCCTCAGGTGAGGATACTCCAGAATACTTTGGTAAAGTGATTAGCAATCTGGATTTTAAATCCTCTGCTCTCTGGGAACAGAAGAGTAAGCTACCACTGAGAACTTCATTAAGGCTGAACAGTTTAAAGGAAACCGCTACGAATGAAAACCCAGATACCCTATAGAAGTTCCTAAGAGACGTTTGGGGGGGGGGTGGTTCCAAAGGGTAAAGGAAGTTCTATTAGCTTGTACAAGGTCCTCAGATCAGACACACCACCTAAGAAATACATTCCCCCACTTCAGGCACGCATGTGTGGGCGCAGTCACCTCTGAAACTGCAGGACACACAAAGCAGCGGGTGACCCATGGGTTTAGTCCCTGTTCAGAGTGGCCGGTACTCGGAAATAGATGTGCAGACAAATAGGGCACAGGCTAAGGGAGGGAAAAAGGAAGAAAAAAAGAATCCCTACAACAGGCTTTTACCGTGTTCTTGCGTTAAATGCCGCTTAGAAGGGAAAAAAAACGCTCAAGCGCTAAACAGATACCTTGAACATTCTGTGTTGACGCCTCCGCTTAAACACAGGTTCCAACCATTCTAACTGTCCACGAAGTACATAAAAAAAATAATAATCATGAAACAGCCACTCTCTGCCACTTTCTAATCCTGGGCACACACACAGGGATTCTTTCATGATGTCTTTTGTACATCCCTTCCCCAACAGCCTGGCCCTGGGGAAACGGGAAGCACCATAAATCGCACGCTGCTTTCAGAATCACTTTAATTTCTGTCAGCGTCCCTGGAACCGCGGTCTTGGGCGCACGCTATTTTCCTCGTCTGCGCGCCTGCCTTTGACAAGTCGCGTCTCCTTACCCTCCAGTCTTGACTTTGATCACGGAAAACAAGGGATGTCACACCGAGGGGAAGGGAAGATGGGGGGGACACGCCGACCCGCTACCTGCCTTCTTCTTAACATATACACCATCTACACTGCGGAACCTGGCTGGGAGATGCCCCCGAGTGAGGGTAACTGCAGCAGCCCCGGGTGGAAGCAAACGAAAAGGAAACGAGTGGTCCAGCCCCATTTCTAACAAATCCCTTCCCCGCAAGCGGACGGGGCGCCCATCCGCGGGCGAACCGACCGCGCGCGCTGCCTCGCCGCCCGGAGCCGCGTCCAGCGCGGCCGGCGGTGCTGGCATCTCGCTCCGCGGCTTCCTTCGCCGCCGCCGCCACTGGCACTTGGAACTTTTTATTATTTTTTTTTTTTAAATCTCAACCTCACTTCACAGGGGATTACATCTAGGGTTTTTTTGTTTGGGAGGTGGGTTGGGGGGTATTATCATTCTGCCCCCTCTCCGGGCCCCAAATGCCACCCTGCGGTCCACGTGGAAGTCGGGCAAGTCGGCTCCTCCAGAACTGCGCCTCAAAAACCTCTCCCTCTCTGGGGTTTCTTTTCTTGCCTGCGCTTCGCACGTTCTCCTCAACGACCTCCGGGGGCCACTTCCTACCATTTCTTCCTTTTTACAAAGGGAAGTTTCGCCCCCCCCCCCCCCCCCCCGCAACGCGAGGGCGAGGGGAGGGCGCAGCTAAGGTGCGGGGGACTCGGCGGCGGCCGCGGCCGCCTTCCCCGCCGCGCGGCGCCCCGGCGCGCCCCGGCGCCCACGCCCCGCCGCCCGTCCCTCGCTCGCGGGCAAGTTTTAAAAGTTCCCGTTCTCTCTCCAAAGCTTGCCTCTCCGCCCCAGCTCCTTCCAGCGCTCCATTCATCCCCCCGCCTCCCCCTGCCCGCCCCCTCCAGCCCCCCCTCCATCCCCCCCTACCCCCCCGGCCAGTCCCCAACTCCCCGGAGCCTGCCGCTCACCTTTCCCCGGCAGCCGCGAGAGGGGGCGACGTTCCCAGCGCCCCTCGCACACCCTCCCACCTGGAACTCTCCTCGCAAACTTGGGCCAAGTGTAGAGGGGATTTCGGGGGCACGGCAGGGGGCCAGGTCGGGACTGGGGCTCCCCTCCCCTCCCCTGCCCGGCACCCCCCACCCCCCCACCCCCGTCTCACCACCCCCATCCCCTCCCCACCCCCCTTCCACCTCTCCCCGCCGGACTCGGGGAAAACACGGTCTCTCCCCCCAACCCCAACCCCGGGCGCCCGGGGGGCCTCACTGCTCCCGAAGTCTCGCACAGAAAGGGAAAAGGAGGGTGGAAACTTCTTACCATCTCCGCATGCTGGTTGTCAAGTGCAGCCCCCGCCTCTTGGTCTCCTCTTAGCGGCCGCGCCTGGACCAGCCCCTCGGCCGCCGCTCGCGCCTCCGCCTCGGCCTCTCTCTCTCCCTCCCCCGCCCGGCTTCCTCCGGCCGCCGCCGCCGCCGCCGCCGCCGCGCTCGCCGCCTCCGCCTCTCCCCGCCCGCCCGCCCGCCCGCGCGCGCCCTCGCCGCGGCCCCTCGGCGCTCAGGTGACTGATTTACACCCGCGCCCCGGCCGCCCTCGCTCCCCGAGCCGGAGCCTGCGGCGCTCCCCCGGCTCCACAGGACACAAAAAAAAAAAAGAAAGAAAAAGAAGAAAAAAAAGGAGCGGGCCGTCGCGGGAGGGGGCTGCTGCTGCGGGGGGGGGGGGGGGGGGAGGGGGCGGCCGGGGGCCGGGCGGGGTGACCTGGGGGGCGGGTTTGCGGGCCCCACCGGAGTTCTCCTCTCCGCGGGGATTGTCGCGACTACAATGTTGCTTCCCCCTTTTTTTTTTTTTTGGCACCAGAAAAAAAAAAAAAAGTCGGGTTCGTTTTTTTTTTGCCTCCTGGTTTGTTGTCCTCGGCGGTCTAGGGGTTTCGCCCGAGGAGGAGAATGTCTGTTTCTCCCGCCCGGCCTTGTAACTTTCCCACCCGGCTGCGCCTGGGGGTGGAAAACAACTTGGGGCGCCCCTGGGGGGGGGGGGGGGTGGACGTGGAGGTGGCCGCTCGCGCCCAGCTGTCAAGAGAGAGAGGGGGAGAGAGAGAGAGAGAGCGAGGAGAGGCGGGGAAGAGGGGAGGCTGCGAACGCCGCGGAAAGGGCGCGAACTTTATTCGAGCCGCCGCGGAGCTTTCCTTTTCGGGCACACGCGCCCGTCGCCGTCCCCTCGGCCCGGTTCCTCCCCCCGGGCCGGCGCGGCTCTTTCCCCTTCCCCTTTTCCTCCTCCGCGCCCCCCGCCCCCGGCGGCCCGGGGACACCCAGCCCCCTCTCCAAACCCACCCCCCTCCCGCGCTGGGGGCGACGGCGAGGGGAGCCAAGGGAACCCCGGGGAACAGAAAGTCGGGACGAGAACGTGCTGGGCGAAAAGGCAAAAAGTTGCGCGCAGCTGGGAGAAGGAAAAAAAAAAAAAAAAACCACCAAAGTTTTGGGTGGCGGCGTGTTTGGGGCCGGCCGAGACGCCGGCTTGCGGCGAGGGCTTCCTTCCCCTTCCCCGCGTCTGGGCCGCGGGCCTGGAGCGCGGAGCCGGGAGGGGACGGCGGGCGCCCGCGGGGGAGGGCCGGCCCCGGCGGCGGACGACGACGACGCTCCGGCCGACCCGAGGCGCCCTTCTGCCCCGGGGACGCGGGAGCGCCGGCCGGCTGCGGGCTCCGCGCGCGCACACACGCCTGCAGCTGAAGGACATTTCTTGGATGCAGGCAAAACACACTCCCCGGCCGCGAGGAGGGGAGGAGGGCGACTTTAATCATCTTCCTAACGTACGCTTGGGGCCAAAAACATCCCCGCCGTGCGCAGATTTATCATGGCTAGAGCAAACTTTCCGCTTATCTGACGTGGGAGGAAGGCACAGGTTTCCAGCGTAACTCCCCGAGCACTTAAGGCATCGGAACCCGCCAAGGCTGCAGGCTGGCTTGGCGGAACGACAGGTTCGGTTACCGGTTCCTGCTGCAGAGAGAAAACCATCCCTCCTTTCTCCCCTCCCCGAAGGAGAGGCAGGGAGAGACGGTTGAACCGCACTCTCGGAGGTCAGAATGCAATTCCTTTTTTAAAAAAAGATGCAGCCCTCGAAGGACCTACTGTGTTGTCTTTGATGTAGTACAGTCTGGTCTTAATGCCATAGACAAATGTTCACAATAATTCAAAAAAAAATTTTTTTCTTCAGGAGCCACGACTAGGGAGAATCTAGGGCCCAAGGAGCCACAGCCGCTCGGTGATGAGGCTTCTGACGCACGTGGATGGAGCTTTCTAACGTCGTCGAGGCCATCACACCTGCAGGGCAGCGTCCTGATTGGGCCCCAATTCCCGGCTGTTTTTAAAGGTTCTTTCCAAGCAGATTTCAAGTCACCTCGTCATGTGTGAGTTCTCTGCATCCTCTCGCTGTGGAGAGGCTTGTCAGGTAAACACCACGTTATTTATAGGGAATACCTTAAGAGTTCTTCTAGGCACATGGTTCACCCGGAGGCTTCTCGTGTAAGCCAGAAGGTGACTTCTCTCACTATCCTATAACAATATACACTAGACATCCAATGGCTGTGGATAGATGCATGATATCTAAGAAGACTCCCCCTTACGTTATTTGATTAAGGTGTGGAGCATGGTCCCCTGTTCTGTAAACATCACTGTAACATCACCCTACAGTCTGAAGACACTGATTACAGGAGGGATAATGACGACCAAATGTGCATTCTGAGCCACCGGAGGGGTCCTCACAAGAAGTCTCCAGAAATGAGCCAAGTTCCAGTGTGTGTTCCTGTGTTACGGAGAGAGGAGAAAAGCTAACTTCAGAGTCATTCCCCTTACAAATCCAGGCACACGCGGACCGCTTTGGACAAGGGACAGACCAGCAATTGCCAAACGGGCATATGCACACTGTGTGTGCCTTTGGGGTCGCACACCTACACTGGCCAACAGGCAGAAGTCCTTCCACATCAAGCAACCTGTCATTTAAATTTCCCCTGGTGGGTCTCGGATCTGTTTTTGATGTTGGCATACAGACAGTTTATGGGAGGTGCCCGGTGTCTGTTGGGGTCCTGTGCCTTTCTGGAGAGTCCTCATGATCAGGATTGGGAATGTGTGAGGCTGAAGAGCAGCCCTTGGAGAAGGTGAAAGAATTGATAGAAGCAAAGCCTGGCACATAATGTAATCACAGTCTCTTATTTCCTCCAGTGGGTTTGTATGGCAATTCAAAATAAACCTGAAGACCTTTCGATGTCCTAGAAGACCTTAATAATTTACACCTGGTTGGCCCTTCAGCTGTTGTTTTCTGTTTGTTTGTTTGTTTGTTTGTTTGTTTTTTCCCTTTCCCCTGGTACACTACATTCGGTCACACTGGCTTTCTTTCTGTCCTCCTACCTTGCCAAACCCCTTCTTGATATCTGCCCCTGCTGTCCTCTACCTGATATAACCCCACATTTCCCAGTGGTTCCTTCTTACACATCTCAGCTCTAACTTCACTTCAAATTAAAGTAGCACTTGGCACACCATCTGAGATACCCCTCACACTTCTTTTTCCCCCCTCACTTAAGGATATGCTTATTGATTTTAGAGAGGGAAAGGGAAAGAGAGAGAGAGAGGAGAGAGACATTGACGTGAGAGAGAACATTGATTGGTTGCATCCTGTAAGTGTCCTCACTGGGCATCATTCCCAAACCTAGATCTGTGCTCTGCACCACCTTTTGGTGTATGGGATGGTACTCTAACCAACTGAGCCGCACTAGCCATGGCCCCATCACACTTCCTTCCATTACTTTTCCTTAGTAATATCTGAAATTGTCTTATTTATGTGCTTATTTTTCTTCAACTGAAATGTAAGAAGCTTCCTAGGGGCAAGAGCTGTATCCACCTTGTTTGGTTATGTAAGCTCAGCCCATAAAGAAGGACCAGGCACAAACTAAACTCTTAGAAATATTGTTTGAATTAAGGAAGAAATGTGAACATCATTGCACTGTATCGGTCATCACCTTAAAGCCAGACAAGTTCACTCTAAGAATATGGGGAAAAAAACAACCTGTTTCCTATCTGTTCTTTGGGGGATGGCTCAAAATTGTTGACTTCTTGCACCAGAGGTCCTCAAAGTGTGGTCTGGGCAGCCCTGTGAGTCCCCAAGACCCTCTTAAGAGGACCATGAAGTCAAAACTAGTTTTATGATTTGCCTTTCCACTCACAGTTTTTCATGAATGCACAACAGTTTTCCAGAGATTGAATGCAGAAGCAGATACAAAAGTTCACCTATTTTCTCTAATATCAGACCTTGAAGAGATTTGCCAAAAATGTAACTCAATGCCCCTCTTCTGATTTTTTTTGTTGTTTTGGAAAACATCATAGTCAATTTTTTTAAAAAATTTTAAGATGTGTACGTATTTATTTCCTGATGTTGCTGTAACAGATTACCACAGGTTTAGTGGCATAAAACAACACAGATTTAGTATCTTTCTGGAGTTCAAAAGTCTGAAATTGGCTTCCCTAAGTTAAAATCAAGGTGTCAGAAGGTCTGCTTTCCATTCTGGAGACAGTAAAGGAGAATCCATTTCGTCACCTTTTCCAGCTTCTAGGGGCCACCAACATTCCTTGGCTCCTGGTGCCCTTCCATCTTTAAAGCCTGTAATAGCCAAATGTGTCTTTAGTATTCTACATCATTCTGCCACTGCCTCCTTCTTTCGATTATAACTACCCCTGTGATCTCATTGGGCCCACCTGCTTAATCCAGGGTGGTCTACCAACTTCAAAATTCTGAATCGCATCTGCTACAACATCTCAGGTTCCAGGGAGGTGGGCCATTGTTAGGGACCATCATTCTGCCCACCGAAACATAGTAACAAATGATGGGTCTATTGTTATTTTAAACGAATTAGCAACTATTTTTAAATTTCTGATCCAACAACTGTCAGTAAATGGTTGCTCACATTAAAAAAAAAAAAAAAAAAAAAGCTCTTTGTAATCTTCAATAATAGTGAAGTCGTCATGAGACTAAACAGTTTGAGAATCACTGGCCTACGCGGTGGCTGTTTTCCCTTCTTCCATGCCTCAAATTAGATTAGACTGTACTAAACAGATTATGGTGGCCTTCTTCCCTTTCCCATGCTTGGCTTAAAAGTGGGCATGTTACTTGGTTCTGGCCAATGACGGATGAGGGGAGGTCACTGGGTGGGGGATTTTGGGTAAGATTATTTTACTCATTAAAACAACAACAACAAAGAAAGACTTGACAAACTGTCCCTTTCCTGCTCTGGATGTTAGTATGTGAGAATGTGGTACCTGAAACAGCTGAATCTGTCTTAACCACCGGGAAGCCTGTATACCTGGGGTGACAGAGTGGGAAGATGGAAAGCACCCAGAATTTTGATGCTGTTATTAACTTAATTAGCTAACCCCCAGATGACTTGGGATTGTTTGCTATGGGGTAAAATTAATCCCCTTATCCTTTACATCATTTTGAGGTTGTCTTGCTATGACTTGGCGGCAGAAAGCTTCTTAAGTATCACAAAAATGGCAGTTCTGTGTCACGTTTTCATGTGGGAACTCCTACAATTTTCCATCATATTTTTTTTCCAAATCTCGAGAAAAATTTGTAAAGAAATTGGTAAAATGGGGGTGAGTGGGGAAAGATTAACCAAAAAAAATGTATATGCATGTAATGCATAACCCAGGGACACACACAATAGTGTGGTGAAGGCCTGAGTGGTAGGGGGTAGGATGGAGGAAGTCAGTGGGGTTAAAAAGGGGAATGTCTCTAATACTTTCAACAATAAGATAAATTTTTAAAATTTGGTAAAATGGGATTTAAAAGTATGATAATTCTCCCCTGAGAGTTAAAAGTTAACAATCAGTATAGAGATAATAGTAGTTCTAAAGTGGCAAGAGCAGAAAGTGCTGACAGAGTTCAAGGTTATTGGGGACATTTCAAGAAGTGTATCATCTAGTCACATAGTTCATTTGTAGTTGTGCCCATGTTATAAGCATGTGTTCATGGCCCTGTCTGCTGCTAATGGGGAGTCATTCTTGCAAATTAAATAAATCTAGTTTTATTTGCATAGCATATTCTATGCAAATCCTATGAATTTTGTTCCAAGAGATAACATTATTTGGAGACCAAATGAGTTCCAGCCCTGGTTGGGTAGCTAAATTGGTTAGAGTGTCCTCTCAAAACAGGAATGTTGTGGGTTTGATCCCAGGTCAGGGCATATACAAGAATCAACCAATACTATATAATAAAAGAGTAATATGCAAATTAACCATCATCTGCTACACCCACACAGCCATGCCCACCAGCCAATAAGGAGTGAGTATATAAATCCCAACCAAGATGGCTGGGGCCATGGAGCAAGCAAGAGGCTTGAGTTTCCCTGGTGATGAAGGAAGCCAAGCTTTCCACACACCCTGGCTGGCCCAGGCCTCCACTCAAGGCTACAAAGTTTCAATTATAGAAGATAGATAAATCCCAGATACCAGGGCCTCCGCTTGGGTCACTGGGGGGCATGGCTGGCCTGCAAACCACCACAGGCCCCTCTCCTAGGCTGCCCCATGCTCCAAGAGAACCCCCAGCCTGATCCAGGACACCCTTCAGGGAAAATCAGCTGGCCCCCACCCTTGCACCAGGCCTCAATCCTATTTAATAAAAGTAATATGCAAACTGACCATCACTCCAAAACACAAGATGGCTGCCATCATGTGGTTAAAGATGGCTAACCCCATGTGGACACAAGATGGCCACCACAAGATGGCCAGCAGGGGAGGGCGGTTGGTAGGGACCAGACCTGCAAGGGAGGGAAGTTGGGGGCAATCAAGCCTGCAAGGAAGGGCAGTTAGGGGTGACCAGGCCAGCAGAGGAGGAAATTGGGGGTGACCCAGGCCTGCAGGAGAGGGCAATTAGGGGCAAATAGGCTGGCAAGGAGTAAGGAGGTGATCAGGCTGGCAGGTAGAAGCAGTTAGGGGCAATCAGGAAGGCAGGCAGGCAAGCAGCTAGGAGCAAGCAGTCCTGGATTGTGCAAGGGATATCTGACTGCTCGTTTAGGGGTGTTCGACTGCCCTGGGATCAGGCCTAAATGGGCAGTCAGACATCCCTTGAGGGGTCCCAGATTGGAGAGAGTGAAGTCTGGGCTGCAGATAACCCCCCTCCTGTGCACAAATTTCGTGTACCAGGCCTCTAGTAAATGTATAAATAAATAGAACAACAGATGGTTGTTTCTCTTTCTATTGAGGATTCTCTCAAGTGAGGATTAACAAAAACAAACAAATAAACAAAAGTGAGTTTATGTGGAACATGTATCCTAATGCTCAACTTGAGGATACTTGCAGACTCACAATTAAAATTTGACCAACGTCAACACAAAATGAAAAAAAATTTTTCTATTAAGTGGAAGCTTAATTATGAAATAAAGATAATGGTTATGACATAAGGCAATTAATGTTTTCAAAGTTTATTTGTGGTTTGATCTTGTAATTTTAAATATATTTTATTTGGCATGTATAGTAATGTTTCCTTTGTTTTAGGGTTTTCTATTATTAAATATCCTTATCAGATAGAATTAATTTTTACATGTTATTTAAATACTAGGGGCCCAGTGCACAAAATTCATACACTGGTAGGGTCCCTAGCAGCTGCTGGCTGCCGGCTAGATACTCCCTCCCTTCCCCCAGCCACCATCCCCCACCACTGCCACCACTCCCTGCTGCCACAGCTGGTCACCCTGCCATCAGATTGGTAGAGATTGGGTCCCTGCCCAGCTCCCTCAGTGCCTGGGAGCCCGATGGCAGCAGGGCGATTGGTGGGGCCATCAGTGGGGTGATCAGCCCCTGCCCGCTCACCGCCCACTAACCTGCTCCACCATCCCGCCCCAGTCCGGCTCTCATTGGGGCCTATTGAGGCCTGCAGCACCTCCACTGCCACTCACTGCCAGCATCGAGTCGCCATGCCTGCCATGTCCCAGGCTGCCCCATGGTGGTCAGTGCACGTCATAGCAAGCAGTCAAACTCCCAGTAGAGGGTACAGTTTGCATATTAGGATTTTATTATATAGGGGTGTGATTTTCTCATATTGGTTCGTAATACTAATAAACCGTACATTGAATTTTTTTTCACAGAAAACCTCTCACCCTGTTATAGAAAGAGGACTCAGTATGACTATGATTACTCATTATTTAATAATACATAAATTAAGTGTTATGTAAAATACAGAATAACTTTTGATTTGGGTAATTCTCAGGAATTCCAGTTCTCATTCTTAAGACCAGAAACTAAAATCTATCAGGAATTTGAAAACATTAGATCTGTGTTTCTTAGACCAAAGTGTTCTTCAGTGGTTGTGCCTTAAAAACTTTTAAAATTCTGCATTATCCTATAATTATCCATTAATTATTTTGTGCATAGATGCGGCAATATACTCTAGTCCCATTTTCTTTGACTCTCATATGCACTTGATATTGTTGGTCAACTTCTTTCTAAAACTCTTTCTCCCCTTTAGAGGTTTCTTGCACAGCTTTCTGTCATCACTTCGCACCTTCAGACTCATTCCTCCCCATACCCATGGTGGGAGTTGCCCAAAATGTCAAACCACCCAGGTTTTCTCCTCTCTCTTTATTATCGTCTTGGAACCACTCGGACTGCAACCTGATCTCTACATTCATTTGTTATGCCCAAATTCTAGTCCCTTTGCTTATATTGTCCAAATGGGTCTTGCTCATCAAGTGTTCAACAAAATAGTTTATCTTCACCTCAAACTTAACAGGACACTGAAACCTTCAGCAGTCCTCCCAAATTACTCTTGCCCACTCTCCCGTTTTTCTCTCTTTATTGTTCTTTCATTTACTCAACGGCAAACTTTGTATTCATCTTTGAATCATTTTTTCCCCTTGCCTTTATTTCCCAAGTCAGGTCCTTTACTAGCTCACATAGGAGTCCCTTCCATTTATTTTTCCGGGCCATCCATTCCCACGCCATTCATATGACCACCATTCCTTCAGATTTAACTATTGCCACTTTTTTTTTTCTCAGTTATACTCCTCATGCCCACCTTTCACTGTCATTCTAATCCATTTGCCAGATTTTAACTTCTCCAACTCCTTGTCTTCTGTGTCACTCCCCAGCATAATAATGGCTAAATAAATCAGCCTTCCATCCCACCCTGTTTTCTACCATGGTGAGCCAAATTGTAATGTTTCCTTTCCAAAGCTCACCTGTATTCAACTCTCACACCTACTACAGTGCCTGTTACCTAATAATTGCTCGATAAATTTGTGTCGATTGAATGAATGACTCGCCGTATCTATACAATGCTTTTTCCCTACACAAGCCTGCTGCTCTAGTCAGATAGGCTTTCTCACAGGTAGGCATCATGATTTCCACTTTTTTTTCCTCTTGACTTTTTGTACTCCTTCCTCTTTATTCATATCGGTGCCAATTCCACTAACATCCAGTGGTCATTTGCAACTGTTCAGAAAAAGAGGTACAGCTACCTTAAAATAATGTATGATTATAGTTCAATTTTCCAGTACCTTTGTAATAAGTTACTCATTACATATTCTTTTTTCCGTATGGATATTACTGAACTGCCCAGACAGACTCAGAGTTAGACATTGTCATCCCTGTTATACAGATGAGAAAGAGCCTCTGAAACTTGAATATCTTGCTTAAAGGCACAACAGCATATAAGTGTTAAAGATGGCATCTCAGGTTTATCTTCCAGTCCTTAAATTCCACCCATCTTTCAAGGATTTGATCAGCTGCCACACCCTCCATGGAGCCTTTTTTAATATCTTTCTTTCTCCTCTGAGCTCCTACAGCATTTAGAGTCTGGATCATTGATTCATCACCTAATCACGTACTGTTATGTATTTATGGTGGTTTTACGTGTGTCTGTCTTATCTCCTTGATGAGAAAGTAAGCTCTTTGAAAGGAGAGACCCCACTAATGGCATATTTCTCAACTCCCCACAATGTCTGGTAGAGTGACAGGCACATAAACAGAGAAAAGTGTTCAATGAAATAATTTATGAAGACTAAGTTCTAATTCTTAGACATGAAGTAACTTTAGATGAAAGACATTTTTCTGAAGGAGTTGAAGCCATCTCATCACAGAGTCCAAAATTTCATGTGCTTATTATGATAAGTTTTGACTCTGTATTTGGTTACCTGGATGTTAGGACCAGCCAAACTTGCTATTTGCTTTTTATTTTAATTGCATGCAGTTTTGATGCAGTCATTTTGTTGCCTTATTCATGTAGGTATGCCAGCTCTAAAGCAAGAAAGGGGCTTTATAAAAACCTACTTTCTTCTGAGTTTTGTGGATGATTGCCATGTAACTGTGATTGTATTTGTCAAACAGAGCCCCCTCCATATCTTTTTGCATCTCCTGTGTTCTCTCAGCTTACAGAACCAAGCCACCTCTCTCCAACCAGGAAAATACCTATCTCACTTATGCACCATGCACTTCTTGCTCTATCCATATAGAAATGTTTAGTGTGAGCCAACAATGATTCCATGTGCTTGATTATTTAAATGTTAAGGCCCTAATTCTTGTCCTATGCTTGTAAGCCTTTACCTTACATTTTGCCTTCTATAACTGAAGGCATTAATTATTTTGCTGGACTAATGCTATTCATTTCTATAGAACTATGACTCAATTTGTCAAGCCTAAAAAAAATTGCAAAGGTCTTCTTAAATGTAGTGAATCTCTTCCCCATGTTACCAAAGTTAAACACTTTCAAACAGTGGTTTCAAAAGCCTAATAAAACTCACAGGAAATAATCTACATGTGAGTCCATCATGTCAACAAGTGTAGACCAATGGCCATTGTGATGAAGCTGAGGAGATTACAACGCTGTATAGGGCTTTAGGCCAGCTGTAAAAATGTGGATGGTTAAGCTTAAAACATAGTATACTTAGGGATAGCCCTGTTTACCTCTGACTGGAGTACTGGGTCTTCTGAGGACCAGAAAACAGGTACAAACACTTATTGAATACATACAAAATACCCAAATTATCTCATTTTTTTTCTCAACAACCAGGCAAAGTAGTTATCATTTCCATTTTACAGGTAAATATGAGTTCAGAGAGATTAAATAAATTGCCAAGACCAGAAGGCACAAAGATAGAAAATGCAGGATTATAGCACAAGCTACTACTTCCTATGTCAATTCTTTGTCCACTAATGGACATATGTACTAATTAACCATAGCATCTCATGCTCTCTAATGTTTATGTCACCAATGATTTTAGGGAAATCTCAGTCACTTAGTTACATAGTATTAATATGCACCACCAGTTAGCAAACAGAGCTGAGCATTTTTTTTGCCTTCTATCATCTACTTTATACATATTAAATGCACCCTGTGTTTTATATTATGGTTCACCATTGTGTTTTAATTTTTAGGTTTGTAATGGAGAAATAAAACTTGTATTTAGTTGTGACATTCTTTCCTCCCAAAAATTTTAGTACAATAGGCATTGAGAGCGTTGTTACTTAGGAATTTTATTTATTTTATTTTTTTTAGAAGTGACTTTTGGCAGAGCAGGCAAGAGCAGTCTGGTGGCTGTGTGTGATTGCTGTTCACACTTGGTAATAAATAAATTCTGTTGGCGCTTTTGGAGGAGTCAGAAGGGAGTCTGGTTTAGTAGAGTTGTGGCCTAAAAACACCAAGCCAGCCAGCTCATCAGTGCTGCTGATCTCGTGCCCTTCCTCTGGCAAACCATGTGTCGGATGTGGTAGGGGAAAAAAAAAATCTCCCTTTCAGCAGCAGACTGTGTGTGCAAGCTACACCCTGAATTGTCTCATGATGACCTTGCAAATGCAGCATATGCCCTTGTGACCACAAGGCCCAACAACTGTAATTTCCTCTGCTTTCCATCAGAGCTGTTCTTCTGCCTTCCATAGGCACAGCATGCTGGGATACAGCTGCTCCCTGAAGCCCAGGACACCTGCCCTCCATCCTTTGCTGCCTATATGTAGAAGATTGTCCAATAGGAAACTGACCCGACTGCTTAGTCAAACTCTGAGTTCATCTCCCTGGGTCAATTGTGAGGCCTGGCTAATGTTTACTATGCAGCCAGCCAACATTTGGGGTTGGGGGGCATTACCTAACGTACTTGGTGAAGTCATCCCAAAAATCATCATTAGGCAATTTCTTAGAGCAATGCATGTGTTGAAGAGGCATTTTCCATCGGTGACATCACTGATGGGTTGATGGGTACTTCATTTACTCAACATACATATACATATAACACTTACTAGATGCCAAGTACTGCTCTAAGTGCATAGGATGAAGTTGTGACCAGGGTAGAAAAGGCCTCTACTTTTCCCTGAGCTTTCTATCTAGTGGAGAAGACACATGAATAAGTTAATAGATGAGAATACAAATGGTGATAAAACCTTTGATGAGAATAGAATATGCTTCAGTGATCCAGAGTGCCTAGGAGTGGGGTGTTGGTGTTAGATAACCATGAAGTAAAACATCATATTGGGTAGTCAAAGAAGTCCCTGCTAGAAAGAAGGTGATTTTCTGCTGAGATTGAATCATGAAAAACATTGTAAAAGATTAGCGGGAAGTTCCTCTTAGGCACAGAAAACACCACCTTCAAAGGCCCCAAGGTAAGAAAAGAGTTGAGAAAGAGATTTAAAGAAGGTCAGAGAGGGTTTGGAAATCATAGTCCAGTTCTTTTAAAGTTGGAGTGAGAGGGTAGGCAAAGAGAACATGTGTATTCAGTAAAAAAAACAACAACAACAACAACAAAAAAAAACCTTTCAATATAAATAAGATCCTGTCTGTAGTTCAAACAAGATGAGATTCACCAACTAGGGGAATCCACAGTTGAATTGGAGATACTAATTGGGACCTTGGGTTTATGGTAAGAAACCTCAGTGATTTCTCCCTCTTCCAAGAATGTCCAGACATTGCTAATACAAATCCCAAGTTCTACAACTTGATCCTTACCACCACCTTTGCTTTGCCATTGGTGTCATTTTAAATTTCTAACATTTCCTAAGAATTTAAAAATATGATATTGGTTTATCATTTTGTTTGCATTACACTCAGAGTAGGAGATAGACATGCAGGACCTGAAATTTCCCATAAATTCAGAGTGGCTTGACATTTAAAATAAATACCCCCAAACCCCATTAAGTATTTGCTAATCACATGTTTTCTAAACCATATCCAGAAACATTCACTTAAGGTTGCAGTATGCCATTGGATCTCACTCTGAGTCTCCAAATGGCTCTCTGGAAGCCTCCCTATGTGCCTTCATCCTCCCAGAGCTAATGGGTACCCCCTCCTAGGAGCATTGTGTGGCCTCATCAGCAAAAAGGCGGCATACCTGTGGTTTGGTACAGGGTGAGCCAGGCCAGGAATCTGGGGAGCAAGCCTTTATTCCCATCACTGCCAGTCACTCTGGGATCTTGAGCTAATCAAATCCTCTCTGTACTTTAATTTATACCCATGCAAAATGGAAAACATAATACTGTGACGGTGCTCTGAACACAAGCAGCCAAATCTGATGAGAACAAAAATGCTTCGGGTATTTCCCGTGCTTTAAGCTCAAAGACATGACCTGGAAACCTCCAATCACAGAGACTAGAACTCTTAACACCAAGAAAGACAGAGTTTCAGTCTATTTTGGATGTGGGAATTTAGATCTAGCCATTCTTTCTTGTGGAGGACTATGATGAGCAGAATGTTAGGGGAATGCTAACCAAAGGCTAGATTATGTGACTATCCCTTGAGGAAAGGGTTGGCATTAACCTATTTGTGCCCATAATATCCCATTAAACTATAGCAGAGGCTGATGTTCCTTTAACTCTCGGTTGCTAGTTTGGCCCCAGAATTAAAGATTCCATTTCAACTGCAGTTAAGGAAGTTATGAAATCCTGACTTTGAGCAGGCCATTGTATTCCCACTGAAGGGCAATTACAGTGAGATTGCTCACAGTGTAATGGGAAGATAAGCGCCTTGAGGTGGGGTGAGAAAAGTGCCATCAAGGAAACCCAAATAAAGACTTGTGGAAAGTCAAGGGAAATGAGACTGTTCTGGTTGGAGAAATAAGTAGCAAGAGGTGTCTTGAGTTACGCTGGGGGAAAGATTCCAGTAGGCAGCGAGCATGAATTGCAAGTGGAAGAAAATGAATAATGGGCACAGAAAGAATGTGCAAGAAGCAAGAAATATTTGGGATGAAGGAGGAAAGGCAAGTAAGAGCAGTTGTTCTCAAACCTGGCTGCACAAATGAATTAATTAGAGAGCTTTTAGTAAAAACACAGGTTTCTGGGCTCTTTCCCAGACTTTATGAATGAGCATTTTCAAGGGCAGAGACCTAGATTATATTGCTTTTAAAATTTAAATTATTTCAATTTTCCAAGTGACTCTAATGTTCAAGTAGGTTTGGGGGTCACTGGAGTAGGTTTCACTAAACTCAAGAACATTGTCATATTTGGCCATGCTGTAGAATCCTGTTTTCCAAATTATAGGTTTGAAAGTCAATTTTGTAAATCTCATTAAAATTTTTTACAAAATATCAGATTAGGGTAGGAACATTTTTGTAAAAGATTTGTTGTCTTTTTTTACTATTTATTTATGTATATGTTTGTGTTCTGGTTCTTTACATAATATAAAATATATGTCTTACTGATTTTTTCAGTCAAATGCAATTGTATTTATTTGGATAAGCAATAGGGAGCTACAGAAGGCTTTGAGCTAGGGAGTGACATGATCAGATTTATACTGTTGAAAGTTGTTCAGACTGCAATATTTAAGATGAATTGAATGAGGCAAAATAGTGATAAAATGTTAATTAGAATACATATCCATTATGAATTTTTAAGAATACGCATATTTTAAAAATACACATAAATTCTAAAATTATTTACATTTGTAATTGACAAAATTAATATTGCCCTAACCAGTTTGGCTCATTGGATAGAGCGTCGGCCTGCAGACTCAAGGGTCCCAGGTTCGATTCCAGTCAAGGGCATGTACCTTGGATGAGGGCACATCCCCAGTATGGGGTGTGCAGGTGGCAGCCAGTCAGTGATTCTCTCTCATTGATGTTTCTAACTCTCTATTCCTCTCCCTTCCTCTCCGAAAAAGAAAAATCCATTAAATATATATTTTTAAAAATACTGCCATTATTAGGCCAAAGGGCACATCAGAATTGATCAGGACTTTCAGTTATGCAGAAAAACAATTATTACTGAGCCTCTGTTCACCCAAACATAGTGATTAAGTGATACACCTCATTGTATGGTTTCTAGAAGAGAAAAAGAAGAGGAGATATCCAAAAAGTGGGTTTTAGTTGAGAATAATCTTTAAATTATAGATACTAAAAAGATTTGAATAGATATTTCTCCAAAGAAAATGTATCAATGACCAATATACACATTAACTTCATTAATCATTATGAAAATATAAATAAAAACCACATTGAATACATGCTACAACATGAATGAATCTTGAAAACATTATAGTCAGTAAAAGAGCTAATCACAAAACTACAAATACTATATAATTCCACTTATATGAAGTACCTGGAGTAAGTAAGCTCATAGAGACAGAAAGTAGAGTGATGGTTTCCAGGGAATGTGTGGAGAAGGGAATGTGAATTTATTGTTTAATGGGCACAGAGTTTCAGTTTTGCAAGATGAAGAGTTCTGTGGATGGATAGTGGTGATGGTAGCACAATGTTGTGAATGTACTTAATGCTACTTACCTGAACACTTAAAAATGGTTAAGATAGGACATTTTATATTATGTGCATTTGCCACAATTAAATTTTTTTTTAAAAAAATCACATTGAGATAACACTTCATACCCATTAGACTGGCTATAATAAAAAAAATAAGACAAATAATAACAAGTGTTGGCAAGCATGTAAAGAAATTAGAACCCGCATACACTGCTGGTGAAAATGTAAAATGGTGGGACCCCTTTGGAAAACAGTTGGCAGTTCTCCCAAAAGCTAAACATAGAATCCGGTTCTAGGTATATTATCCCAAGGGAATTGAAAACATGCATCCACACAAAAACTTGTATAGCACTTTGCAGAGCAGCATTATTCATAATAGTCAGAAAGTTAGGAATTATGGGAATGGGTAACCTATTCTGAAAACCACTTAATAAATAAATTACATGGTCAACTTCATTCTGAAAAGACTTATTTCCAGAGGATCTGTGAATCAAATCTGATGTTTTAATGTATAAACAATATGCAAGAACAGAAAACAATGTAAGTAAATTTATTCTAAATATGGAATACATCTAAAGCATAAATAGCAGTCCACTATTTAAACACTACATATTACTTCAAATAGCAGCCCACTATTTTCAGGACACTAAGTGGAAGAAGCTTTGACAAGAAAGTCATGTATACAAGGTCTTTGACACTTAAGCTACTTAAATTGACATAGGAAAAGGAGCTTATATAAACTTTAGATATGAGAAGAGCTGGATCTTGGTCCCATATTGGTCATTCGTACAATAGAATAGGAATTTTGAAATGCAAAGACAACCCTTGGGGAAGACATTTTTTTTTTAACACAGCAATTATGACAGATTGTAAAATACAGCACTAATGTCACCCATCCTGATATGTATACACCTTTACAATGTGACTTCACCGCTGCTTTCATCAAGCCTCTTTCACCCCTGTGAATGTGCGCTGGCCTTGTGTTTTGCTTTGATCACTAGAACATGGCAGTGAAGATGCTATGATATTTCCAAGGCTGGACCTCAAGAGGCCTTGCAGCTTTTTATCCTCTTGGAGCTTTGTCCTGAGACCACAGAAGGGAGCGGGTCTAGCCTACTGGAGGATGAAAGGCCACCTGGAGGGGAAGTGAGGTGCACCCCACAATCAGCACTAACTGCCATTCACATGAAGGAGGCTGTCCCTTGGGGATGCTCTTCTAGTTAACTGAGCCCAAGGAAACCAGCTGAGGAATAGCACAGCGAACCCACAGAGTCATGGGCAATCATAAATTGTTGTTTTATGCCAGTAAGTGTCAGTGTTGTTTGTCACAAAACAAAAAAACAAAACAAAAAAACAACCTAAGTCAATTGGTAAGGTACTGTACTTTGATTTTACCTAGCACAGACTGTACCCTGTGCTAGTCAGGATCTTTGTTTGTTTTACGTCATCGCTGGTATCCCTACCCTGTGCCTATTATAGTCCGCCACACACACCGTAGGCACTCAATAAATACTTGCTAACTAGCCCCAACACACATATTAGCCTTTGGGTATATTTATATTTCTAAATGTACTAATTTACTAATTTGCAAACTGCTGAAAATCAACATAATTATCATCAACAATTTGTATTGCTCTCATATCACAAGTGAAACAATAGAACACGTAATTGGGATATTGCTCCCTGGCTGCAGTGGATTATAACAACTGTCATAATAATGCTGGTAAGATTATACAGTGCGTTAGCCCTCAAATGTGGGTTAATAAATGAACCAGCGGACTTCTGTAAGTGAAACCCTAAGACCATTTTTTAAATTGCCACTAAAATTGTGCTGGGTAGAGTCATAATAAACAGATCAATGAATCTGGGCAATGGACCAGACATCCTTCTCCCTATAAACTAATAAGCCCTTGCAACTTGTTTACATTGCTGTCTCACTTAATACCAACATCACAAAAACTGATCCAAAACAACAACAATAAATATGCTGCTCAGAAAGAAAAGTGAAAGCAAATGAGGAAATGAAAATGTCAATATAAAACCAGTTATCTCAGTGATAAGGAACTATACAGATGCTAGCTTACTCTTTTAAGTTGACTATCATTCCCAAATCAGAAGACTGCTTGGCATACCACCAAATTCTATTCCAATAATGGAATGCTGAAGTGCTTGACCAACAGAGGCTACTCTATTATAAAGTGCTAAAAATACATCAATCTGAACCACAAACCATTGTGTACATGCATGTAAGTATAACCAATGGACACAGACACCATGGGCGCGAGGGCATATGCTGGGGGTTGAGGGTGGCCAGGGAGAAGTCAATGGGGAAAAAAAGAGACATGTAATACTATATGTAATACTTTAACAATAAAAAATTTAAAAATATATATCTATACATACATTTATTCCAAGAGGCTTTAAGATGTCTTGCTGCTCCCCTCAGAATCTCAGGGAAACCGCACCCAAGATTTTGGATAGGCCTGCGTGATCCAAGGAGTGGATATTGCAAGAGGCTCCTGGTCAAAGGATTCCCAGAGAGCTCTGTTGGAGGCAGAGAAGGAGGGTCAACGCTCTCAGCTGGTTTTCCTCCATCTCAGGGGTTCCACTTCAACTAGCGCCCCCATCCTAGAAAACACTCAGATTCCAGGCATGGTGTGACTGGCTCGTGCAGAACAGAGAATATTAACAAGAAATGAAATTCATTTTATTATTCGTAAACTAGTTACCTGAAAGGTGCAGGCTCACTAAGGGCTCACAGAAGGGCTTATCCAGTAGGTAAAGTTTGTCCTCAGAAAATCTGTAATCGATCATTGTTCAGTTCAAGGTCCAAGACTGGAAGATTTAATTACATAGCCCTTCCAAAGTAGTTGTGTGAAGACCCAGGACTTGCTGGAGGGTGGGGGGAAGGAGTTGGGGCTAACCTGAATTCTGTTTCTGATGCTTCTATGCACCTACTGGAACTCTAGGAGACCAATTTCCATAGATAGCATTTAATTACTAGCCTTTCACCTCACACCCTCGCCTTCCCATCTTCCCCTCTTTAGTTAAAAAGGGTACACCCACACGGGAGCTTGACTTCACCTCCACGGGAGAGCAGGCACCTGGACACGCTGTTGAATCACTGTGGAGAGAAAGAGCCATGCAGTGAAGAAAAACTGGGAGCCGGTGAATGTAGAAATTCTGAATTATAAAAGCTCTCCCTCTCACTGGGTCCTGTTACATGTTTTACATTTTTGAGTGTTAAGATTTAGAAGACACACTTTTGTGAGCTGGGAGCTGCCTTTGACTCTGGAGAAAGTGGTTTATATGCTTTTAATTTTTAAACTTTTTTTTAGAGGAAATACACTTTGGGTTATAAAAATGAAAATATTATAGAATTGTGTGATATTGAACATAAATCACTTCCATCTGTATTTCATTCCAGGCCCTCCTAATATTTTGGTGTATGTTCCTGACTCTGGTGGAGGACTATGGCCTAACTGGGTGCAGCTGGCTAGAAGCTTTGAGGAAGTGGGTGCAGAATCCCCATGGTCATTTAAATGTTTTTTCAGGGTAAGGAAGCAGAAATTCGGTCTGGATAAAAACCTTACTTGGTAATAAACACCTGTGAAGGTTGTGGCAGGTGCCTTGAGGCCAGGAAATACTCATCCATAAAATGGATATCATCTTCATTAACTCTGATGCAAGTATGCAAGTGTCAGTAACTGAAAAATGTTTCCTCCCTATTCTCCCTAAGTCCGACCTCAGGCCCCTACCTTTTCTATCAACTTTTTGCACCCACTTACTGGACATACCATTCATGTTAGCCTGCAGATAAATTAACATTTTGCCTTATATACATTGTCCCTCAAATATTATTCAGATGAATGAATGACAAAAAACAGCAACAATGATAGAAAACTTTATTGGGATCAGCAAGTGTACTTTAAGATGAAACTAATAAATCATCAAATGTGGGTAAAAATCTTCAACAGTGCATTGAGTGCATCATATAGAATTTTACATCCAGAGAGATATACTTAAAATACTTTACTTGATACTTAAAGGAATTCATTTCTACTTAGGTTACTCTAACCATAAAATTATTTATTAAATGTCTACCGAGAGATTGTTGAGTGTAGAGAATGCATCAAATGTAGCCTTACGTCCCTCAGCACTGAGCAACAATGCCTAGCAGGTATTGGCACTCAATAAATATTCGATGAATTGTTGAGTTATTGAGAAACCAAAGGAAGACTCTATTGTAATGAATACCTGAGATCAAGTGATAAAATTTTCAAAGATTTATGTAAAATGAAGGATATCTCAATATTGCAGAGCTAAAATATTTTCTGTAATGGTATAAATTAATTGAGGAAGTACAGGCAGTGTCCGAACAGAAAACAATGAAAAGTAATTGTTATTTTATTTTAATTTTTCCTTGGTGATATGTGTTCTTAAAAACCAAAACAAAACAGGAAGTTACTATTTTATGTTCGTAAAAATGAGCTATATTTACTTTACAAAACTGTCTATCTAAAAATTAAAACTCAGTTTTGCATTAGAATGCTATTTAAATTTTTTGAAATTTCCATTATCTATTTTAGGGAGCCTTCTATATTAGCAGAGAAATAACTAAAACAATTTTAGCAATAATAGTTGGTGTCATTATCATCATCCTCTGAACCCTTTTGGGGGAAACATTCACAAAATTAAATTAGGTATTCTCTGGCTTTTGACTCTTAAGCTACATAGAAAAAAACTTGGGAGACTATTATGTATTTCTTCAGAAAATGTAATTCCATTATTTTCTTCCTATACTTTTACAATATATGACTCTAGCACTATGGCATCAGTGAAACGTTTTCATGTGAGAACAGTTTAAACATTCTCTTACATTAACAAATTATAGCTCAAAATTAAAGATAATGTCTGTAATTTTGTTCTCCATTTTTAAGTTATAAAGCATTGAATACCTTCTAATTGCTATTTCTGTGATGGATGCAGGGATACCTGAGCCAAGATCCATCCCTACTAGAGCCTATTTATTTCAATGGGGGAAGGAAAAAAAAACAAGAAAAAGAAAAGTTGTAATTAAAACTTCATAGTATGTCAGCTATCCATGTTCTTCAATAGAGGCTCCCTCATCTCCTAGAAGAGAGGCTGCCCAGATACAATTTGGGTTCAAATTCAGATTCTTCTACCAACTACCTATGTAATTCCAAGAAAGTTTATATAACCTCTGAAATGCAGAGCTGTCTTCAGGAAAAATAGCTTTAAGAGGTTGAAATGATTAAATTTACTAGGGAAAAGGGTCTAATAATACCTCATTGAGTGCCTATTCCAAGTATCATGGTATTGATATTTCATATCCTAGCTAATAAAAGAGTAATATGCCAGTTGACCATCACTCCAACATACAAGATGGCTGCCCCCATGTGGTCAAAGATGGCTGCCACAAGATGGCCAGCATGGGAGAGCAGTTGCAAGGGATCAGGCTTGCAAGGGAGGACAATTGGGGGCAATCAAGCCTGCAGAGGAGGGCAGTTAAGGGTGACCAGGCTGGCAAAAGAGGGAAATTGGGGGCTACCAGGCCTATAGGAAAGGGCAGTTGGGGGGGACCCAGGCCTGCCAGGGAGAGCAATTGGGAGGGGACCAGGCCTGTAGAGTAGGACAGTTAGGGGAAAACAGGCTGGCAGGAGAGCAGTTAGGAGCCAGCAGTCCTGGATTGTGAGAGGGATGTTTTCGACTGCCCATTTAGGCCTGATCCCACCAGGATCAGTACTAAACGGGCAGTCAGACATCCCTGGAGGGGTTCCAGATTGGAGAGGATGCAGGCTGGGCTGAGGGACACACACTGCTTTGCATGAATTTTGTTCACCAGGCCTCCAGTACTATTATAATATCCATTTTCAGAGGAAGAAATTGAGGCTTAGAAGGGTTGACTGTTGCTTTGAAGTCACACAATTATTAAGTTGCCTGGGTGGGGCTCCTTCAGATCTGTCTGACTCCACAGTATATGTCTTTAACCACCACATTTTACTGCCAACAGTTTCCCATCAAGCAAGGGAAATAAGGAGCATACAAATAATAATCCACCGTAAAATACAGTAAATGCCATAAAAGAGATCATCAAGAGGAAGTGGGAGGATGAAACATTATTTCCAGCTACTAGATCTTTATGATAAGGTTCCTGATAAGACCAGGGAAAGCCAAGAGATGTGGTGGGATTCTGGAGTCTGAAAACAGAACTTTATGTACTTGGCAGTCTGGGGAAAAGCCTGCACATTTCATTCTCAATGGACCTTCATTACAAATTTTTCATCCCTGATGTTCTAAAAAACCCCATTCAATTCAGTCACTCAACTTCCAAATTCTGAAGAAAGATTCACAATCCATTCTTGAGATATTCAAGATTTATTTTTTCCCTGACATGCCTAGGGATCAAAGGCATTCTCAGGAGTAGCAGAGTCTTACAATAACAGGGACTCTTAAAAGTAGTAATTTTTCTTCATTCTGACTCGGGATTACTCCTGACTCGTACTTGCAGGGCCAGCCCAGGACCCCTCCCTCTGTTTTCCTATTTTAATTTTTGGTCCTCTGATCCATTTCCTTAGCCCTGCTTTCTGGGCCCACATTGATTAATAATACTAAGTGTGATCATGGCCAATACTGGCCCTATGAGTTAACTATTGGGTTAACTGGCCCTATTGGGTTGTGGTCTCCTAAGTCAAGCTAGAAATGTCCTCAAGGACCATGAATACCTTCTCAAAGTGTATCACGCGGGCAGTGACCTGCTTTTTAATAAAGTGGCCAACCCTGATAATCAAAGACATAGATTCTATCCCCAAGCAATACAGTTAATCTATACAACATTTTTAAGGCTCCTTTCTCCAAAAAGATCATAGCAGATTCTGACATCTAGCTCTCTCTTCTCAAAGGATAAGCTCAGCATTGACTAATCTAAAAAAAAAAAAAAACTAAAAAAAACCTACTTTAAAAAAAATGTTTCTAAACATCCCAAGTCTAGATTTAAATATATATATATATATATATATATATATATATATATATATATATGTATATTGATTTTAGAGAGGAAGGGAGAAGGAGAGAAAGGTAGAAATGATAAAGAGAGAATTATTGATCAGCTGCCTCCTGCACCCGGCATACCTCCTGCACACCCCAGAGTGGGGATTGAGCCCGAAACCTGGACATGTGCCCTGACCAGGAATCAAACCTGTGACCTCCTGGTTCATAGGTCGATGCTCAACCACTAAGCCATGCTGGCTGGGAAAATAAAAATGGAGCTACTTTTTACTCCATTATCCATTATTGAGTGCAGAAAGATGCATATTTTTCTGTTTCTAGTGCTTAGAATAATAATGGAGACAGAGTAGACACTCACATATGCTGAATGAATAAATGTGCTTAGCAAGTATTCTTATACCATATGCCTCTTAGCTTTTACCTTATAGGTAATGGCAAAAGTGGGAAGATTCTCTGGTATCCCTTAGGCTTACCTTATTTCAACCAGGTGTGCTTAGGTATAGGTGGTTAAGAAACCAGTTCCGTACTGTCACATTTCAGTTATCTGTGTTTAGCTTCAGGAGATTGAGAAAACAGTTACATACTGTTATGTAAACTGTTATACATAGAGGAAGGGGCTCTATAAGTACGTGAAATACTCAAAATCCTCAAATTGTGTTGTTTTCCTTTTCTCTTCAACATGAACTTTTTTATTCACACTTTATTTAATCAATTTGAAGAAAAGAGTCTTAACATTTTTACATAGTAAGTTTGCCTCCGGGTGGAAGCTGTGGTTTTGACTCAGACAGCTGAGGATTGCCATCACGAAAGAGACAGCCCAATGTCCAGGTCCCTGGCATAGAGTTGTCACTGGAAGGTGGCTGCTGGGTCAGGGACCACATCAGTTCGCCAGCTCCTTGCCATCAATCAGTGGTCGGCAAACTCATTAGTCAACAGAGCCAAATGTCAACAGTACAAAGATTGAAATTTCTTTTGAGAGCCAAATTTTTTAAACTTCTCCTAACACTACTTCTTCAAAATAGACTTTCCCAGGCTGTGGTATTTTGTGGAAGAGCCACACTCAAGGGGCCAGAGTCGCATGTGGCTCTGGAGCTTCAGTTTGCCGACCATGGATCTAGGTGAACATGTGATTCCACGGGAGAATTTTAAGGAAAGGAATGGGTGTGTGTGTGGTGTTGCCCACCCTCTCTCTCCCCTTCTGTGGACTGAATGCCAGTGAACGTGAATCCCTACAAGATGGTGGAGCCACGGGATGGAAGGACCCTCGTCTCAGTTACCATGCAGAGGAAAAGCCAGCTGCTAACCCATTCTTGTATGTGAGCAACACATCTGTTTTTATTGTACACAGCCACAGAATTTGTGCATTTGTCCCCTGCAGCAGCAAGCATGAATCGGGTGCCATCTTTATCTCCCCCTCATTGTGGTGGAGGAGGCGGGGGAGTGATTCTGACACTTCATCCAAGGTATATCATTCTTAGGTCCAAGACAGAAAGTGAACCATGGGATCAGGGGAGTGTCAGATGGCCTCTGTTTAGATTCCAGGAGACAAATGAGAGGACAAGACTATATGGGGACAAATTCTGCTGGCAGCAAAGGCTTAGGGAGGGGCCATGAGCCTCTAGGGAAGGAGATTGCTGGGATGTGGGCGGGTGCGGGGAGGGGGAGGAAGGGAGCCTAAGAGGTTGTCTAGGAGAGAAGCTGAAAAATTGCACCATGATTAATCCCAATATATTTTAGATTCCAGATCTGCAGGGAGGGCTCCAAATGGAAAGGAACAGAGTGAAAGGCAAGGCTTCAGAATTGCATCTGGGAGGAGTGAGCATTCTGAGCCCGGAAGATGGGTGTATCCATGGTTCTCCAGATGTGTCCAGCTGCATAAGAGCAGGAGGCTGGGCTGGGGTTGGGATGGCGGGTAGTGGGAAGAGACCCAGAGGGTATGGAAAAACTCCAGGTAACTGAGATCCCCGATCAGAAAAGGCCAGGCAGATAGGGCTGGTCTTTCTGTGATGGGATTAGGGATCTGATAATGCTGTGGAAAGACCAGGTGCTGGCTTCAACCCTTGGGGATGTCTGTCAGTAGAAAATGACTTATATGCATGCTCAAAAGTGAGAGCCACAAGCATGAAGTTTGGTAAAAACTTTACTGGCTTCTTGGAAGGAAAGGGTAGACTTCTTCTGGGTACTTATTGCAAATATGTGGGCAGGCCCTAGGACCTGGGCAAGAACTGACACAGACCCCTGCCAGTTGGATGAAGCATTCTATAGCTATGGCTGTGCACCAGGAACAAAGTAGAACTAAACTGAAAACTGCTTGGCCTAGTTCACCTCCTTTACATCCACGGTGAAAGCAATGTGGCTAGAGAACCACACTGAAGACTGAGTGAGCATCACTGTATAAAACAGTCTCTGCTCCTCTGTGTGTATTTGTAGCAGAAATTGGCCATAGATTTGGGAAGATGATGGAGAATAGTTATTACAAAAGTGTGAAAAAATAAAACTAAACTTCTCTACCTGGGATCCATCCTTCTACTACCTTGCCCAATTTCTTCTCCTTTTACTTAGTGTCAGCCCCCTAATGTTTCACAATTTTATTAAGCACTAGAGGCCCGGGGCACGAATTCATGCACAGGTGAGGTCCTAGGCCTGGCCAATGATCAGGGCCTATCAGGGCCAGGCCAATTGGGGCCTGCCAGTGGGAGGAAGAAACAGGGGAAGGGACTGCGGGCCCGATCAGGGACTGCTGGCAAGGGGAGGGATTGGGGAGGAGGTTGGCTGCTGGCTCTCAGCCCCCCGAAAAGGGGCCGCCTCCACCCATCCCTGGTTCCCCATCCAGCCTGGGGCTGAAGGCCCCAGCAGGTTTGGGAGAGGAGGTGATGGTTGCTGGGTTGGGCGCCGAAGGAATGGATGCCACATGCCGCCACTCCAGCTGGCCTCAGGAGGTTGGCTTTGAGAATACACTCACTACCAGGAGGCAGCTTCTGCACTGCCCCCTGGTGGTCAATGTGTGTCACAGCAACTAGCCAACCTGTCATTCCCGTTGTTGCAGTCACTTGGTGATAAAAATCATTTAGGCTTATATATATATATATATATATATATATATATATATATATATATTATATATATCATATTATATTATATAAATTATTAATATATTATATACACACACACACACACACACACACACACACACACACGGACTAGAGCCCTGTTGCATGAGATTCATGCATGGGAGGGGGGGTTGTCCCTCAGCCTGGCCTGAACCCTCTCACAATCCAGAACCCCTTGGGTAGGGTCCGTAGGCCTGGCTGGCTATTTGGGCCTATCGGGACTTCCCTTTCCCCTGGCCACTAGCAGCTGGCCCCATCCCCGCCTCTGCCACTGCTTGCCATCTGTGTGGCACTGCTCCCCCCATACCTGTTGCCTCACTCTGCAGGTGACAGGCGTGGGGTATGACCGCTTGGCTGGCCTGGGGCTCCCTCTGTGGGGCAATTGCTGGCTGGCCCCGCACACCTGCCACAGTGTCGCTGGCCAGTGGCCCATTGATCTGTGGGGCGATCAATCACAGGACCCCCAGATCGATTACCCATGGAGGGAGGCCCTGCCAATCTGTTGTAGTGCCACCAGCTGGGTGGCCTGGGCCTCCCTCTATGGGGTGATGGTGGGGCGATGGTGGGGTTCCCCAACCAATTGCATTGCACCTGCTTTGGGTCGCCTGGTGCCAGTATGTGTCATAGCATCGTCGTTCTGCTGTTTAGTGGTTTGGTCGATTTACATATTACGCTTTCATTATTATAGACTAGAGGCCCAGTGTATGAAATTTGTGCATGGGGTGTGTGTGTCTCTTAGCCTACCCTGCACCCTCTCCAATCTGAGATTCCTCTCACAATCCAGGATTGCTGGCTCCCAACCGCTTACCTGCCTGTCTGCCTAATTGCCCCTAACTGCTTCTGCCTGCCAGCCTGATCACCCCTTAACCACTCCCCTGCCAGCCTGGTCATCACCTAACTGCTCCCCTGCTAGCCCGATTGTTCCTAACTGCCCTCCCCTGCTCGCCCAATCACCCACAACTGCCCTTTCCTGCAGGCTTGATTGCACCTAACTGCCCACCCCTGAAGGCCTGGTCACCCCAACTGCCCTCCCCTGCAGGCCTGATCCCCCCAAATGCCCTCCTTTGCAGGCCAGGTTCCCCCCAACTGCCCTCCCTTTAAGGCCTGGTCACCCCAACTGCCCTCCCCTGCTGGCCTGATCACCCACAACTGCCCTCCCCTGCCAACCATCTTGTGGCGGCCATCTTGTGTCCACATGGGATACCTTGTGAGGGAAGGTATTCTAAGTAAATGGCATAGTTTGAGCAAAGACAGAGGTGAGAAAATTCAAAGTCTATTTGGGGAAAAACAAGGGAAGACCTCTAAGATAGATATCACAGTGGTAATCCTACACATTTTTACATTCCAAGGATGGATGTTAGCAATACTATATAATAAAAGGCTAAAATGCAAATTGACCCTCAACCAGAGTTTGACCTGAGAGTGGGGCTGGTCAGCCAACTGCCCATGACCCCTCCCCCTGGACAGCTGGCCCAGATCAACCACAATCAAGGTGGGCTGGCTGGACCACACCCGTGCAGGAATTCCTGCACTGGGCCTCTAATTGGAGAATAATGTAAACAAGTGTAGATGTCTCTGAGTCCTTTTTTGAATGAAGCAGCCTAGGATCACATGCATGCATATGCATATACATACATACAATCGCATACAAACACACATGTACGTCAAGACATAAAGCCCTTAAAAGTGTTTCTTCATTGTCAAAACTGCCTGGCTTCACAGCCCTTGAGTATTTCTATGCCAGTTTTATCCATGAGCTCTATTACAGCAGTAAAACTTTGATTCGCATAAGAACTCTGCAGTTGAGTTCTGTGAACAGCTTCCATGTGCTTTTTGTTAAATAATATGTCAGAATATCAGGAGAACTGAGTTATAATGCTCAGCACTGGAATGCTGCATCTTTAGCTACATATGCCTCCCAGCTACAATTTCATGTTTTTTTTGAAAGCCTAATCCCGGCATTACATTATTGTCAGTGCCTCCCAAAATATTCCTTGCCAATTGTTCTGCTTGTTTTCAAAGGTTCTCCTAGGTACAGGTATTTCCTGTTTTATTTCAAAATTAATGATAAATGATAGGCTTTTGAAGGTTTAGAGAATAAATTGTAGTCCAAGAAACATTTTTTTTTTATTATTGGATAGCCATTGCCTAAACTGTTCCAACCATTTTCCTTCTCTCAAGTTGAAAAGGTAATTATTTTTTCCCATAGTCATACATTCTTGAGGACTTAAAGAATATATTTTGAGAAGTTTATTTGCAGAATAAATTTTCAAAATGATGCTCTTTTACAGTGAGTAGAAGTTTCACTTTTACATTTATTCAGTTCCTAACTATTGTCTCTGTAATAGCAAACATCCTTGCATGTAATCATTTTAATATGGGTTATTGCTTTTTTTCTCTTTAATTGCCCAAAAACTTGAAAGAGGAGAAATGTTTTTGAATGAACAAGTGCCCATTTTAGAAAGGATCCATCCTTTTTTTTTTTTTTCTCCATTGTCCACATTGCTAGTGATGGGATGGTCTGCAGAACGTCAGTTTCCTTTAATTTTTTTCCTTTAAGGAAATGATAGTATTTCAAGATGTCATAAGATCAATTAAACAATCCAGTTTCCTGAGTTAAAGGCTACCAGGGCACAAACCGACGGGCAAAGAATATGCTTGGGATTTATCATTAGGAAAAACACAGATGCAATTCGAGTGTTAAAAATTGGTTTTATTTTTCTGCCTGGGTTAAACATAAGGAAGACTTTTTCCTTTGGATCCTGCGTTTATTCTACTTTATTCCTAACACAGTGCCTGGAACTCTCTTGTCTCTCAAGTTCTGTGCCTGGCTGGGGCCTCCTCTGACTCAGTATGACATGCCGACGATCAGGATGCTCTTTCTGGCCTGGGCTGAATGTGACTGGCACCACTCGCAATCCCTACAAACCTGGGCAGAGAACCAAAGAATCACACCTGGCGTGGCCGTCTTGTCCAAGAAGGATGAAAGCAGAGCATGCGGAACTTCAACTGCCAGCCTGACCAAGGCCGCCTGACCCTTCCCGAGCCTTTGTTCTGGTCCCGAGAGATCACAGAGACCTGAGGTCACACCCGAACCTGAGGAACATCCTCTCTCTTCCTCACGGATGTTGCCACGGCCTCTGAGGTTTGGAGGTTCACCTTATGTTAGCAGCATTTTTTTTTTGATAGCCAGTTTTATATTAGAACTGGGGGGAAAAAGTTTGTGTGCATGTGTGTTACCATACACACACATAAATTTACACACATTGGTATGTTCTGAAAATAAACTGAAAGAAATGAAAAGAGCATTATGTTCAGAATTTCTTTGTGGTACCGTTTTCCTTTGGGCAGCAGCCACCTATTTTAATAGGCTGGTGATGTTGATGTCCTTATGTTTATGGAAGTTATTGAACTGCTTGTCACAACCACCTAGTGGGCTGGCAGTTAGGTTCGCATGCTGAGAAGTAGGAGGAAAAGTAGTAGTGATTAAAAAGACATTTGAGTGCTACTTAGCCTCTGGCTGGTTTACTTTGGACATCACAAACCCTTTTTTTCAGGGTCTAATATTTTGGGAGTATGCTTGAGAAAACAGAGCTTCAGGAAAAGCTAAGAATGACCTCTCTTTGGCTGACTCATTCTCACTCTAAAGTAATGTCTTCACAGAACATGGTGAGAGTTCAAAGTCTGCTTTTGCTTTTCCCATATTTCCTACTATAGAAGAAAAACAGTACTGTCACCCATTCATTTGTTTAATCAGTACAGTGTTTCTTATTTATTTGTTTGTTTATTCATTTATTTATTTATCTATTAAATATATTTTATTGATTTTTTTTTTTTTTTTTTTTTACAGAGAGGAAGGGAGAGGGATAGAGAGCTAGAAAGATTGATGAGAAACATCGAATAGCTGCCTCCTGCACACTCCCTACTGGAGATGTGCCCGCAACCAAGGTACATACCCTTGACCGGAATCGAACCTGGGACCTTTCAGTCTGCAGGCCAATGCTCTATCCACTGAGCCAAACTCGTTTCGGCCCCCAGTGTTTCTTTGCTAGCAACAGGAAGACAAAATCGCTCCCTGAACCCAGGTACCTGATGAGCATCCTCTTTCTCAGGTCTGCAAACTGGCTGAGCCTTGGGAACACTGGGAAGCCGTTTACACAATAGGTGTGGTGTGTAAATGTATCTGCAGAGTGGGGCAAAAGTAGGTTTACTGTTGTGAGTACTTGAAACACAGCCTATTCGTGTATTGTTACTAAGTATAGTATTATGTTTAAAAATACTTTTATTGGTTACAGAGAAGAAGGGAGAAGGAGAGAGAGATAGAAACATCAAAGATGAGAGTGACTCATTGATCAGCTGCTTCCTGAATACCCCCTAATGGGAATCAAGCCTGCAACCTGGGCATGTGCCCTTGGCCAGAATCGAACGTAGGACCCTTCAGTCCTTGGGCCAATGCTCTATACACTGAGCCAAACTGGCTAGGGCTATATTATTTTCCATATGAACAACTGTAAACCTACTTTTGTGCTGATTTAATATATTGTAATTAAATATATTGTGCTGATTCTATTTCAGTAGCACACAGGAATGTTTGTGTGGTGATCTGTCACATATTTAGATGGACTAAGTCACCTCCAGTTTAAAGATATAAAGGAGCCCTGTTTAGTGGGGCTCAGTGATTGGAGCATTGGTCTGGGTTCAATTCCTGATCAAGGGCATACACTGGGGTTGCAGGTTCAGTCCCTAGCCCTGGTTGGGGCATGTATGAGATGCAGCCCACGTGTGTGTGTGTCTCTCTCCCTCACTCCCTCCCTTCCACTCTCACTTAAAAAGCAATGGGAAAAAATGGTCCTAGGGTGAGGATTAACAAAAATAAATAAGTAAAATAAAGATATGAAGGAATAGCCATTTTTCTTTTGTTTTACTTTGTACATCATCTAAGGACCCTATTTTCTTCTAATTTACTCCTAGTCTCTGTGCACAATCTCAGTCCTGTTCTGATTACTAAACCCCTAGGCTTTTATTTAAAGCTTCCAGTTTGGCCGAAACCGGTTTGGTTCAGTGGTAGAGCTTCAGTCTGCGGACTGAAGGGTCCCGGGTTTGATTCTGGTCAAGGGCATGCACATTGGTTGTGGGCACACCCCCAGTAGGGGGTGTGCAAGAGGCAGCTGGTCGATGTTTCTCTCTCATTGATGTTTCTGGCTCTCTATCTCTCTCCCTTCCTCTCTGTAAAATATCAATAATATATATATATTTTTAAAAAAGCTTCCAGCTTGTCAAATCATGCTATCCTCAAAAAACTACTTATTGTCCAGCCGATGTAACTCAGTGGTTGAGTATTGAGGAAAGGAGGTTCAGGGCACATGCCTGGGTTGTGGGCTCTATCCCCAGTGTGGGGCGTGCAGGAGTCAGCAGATCAATGATTCTCTCTCATCATTGATGTTTCTTATCTCTCCCTTCTTCTCCGAAATCAATAAAAATATATTTTAAAAAATAACACCAAACTATTTCTAGTCCTTATGCTTCTCTTTCTCCCACCCTGTCTCTGTACTCGAAGGAACTCTCCGTTCCCATCTTCCCTGGATGCCTTCCTATCTTTTCTCCTTACAAGAAGGTCCCTCTGGATTCTTATCCCTGAGCTAACCTCAATACCTCAGAGAGTTTACTGCCACAATCTCCCCTGGCCTTGACATTCCCGCCGGCCTTCGTTGCTAGTGCAGTATCTTCTCCAACTGCATTTAAAAGCTAGTGGGAGCTGGTTGCCTGCCTGGACTCCAGCCCTGGCCTGACCCTTCCCCCTCTTGGCAGGCCTTGCCCCCAGGGTGTGGTGACAGAGGGCTCTGCTGTTGCCATCTCCCCTGCTGCCAGCTGGAGCCCGGCAGGGTTGCCATAGAATTGGGTTGCTAAGGTCCAGGCCCTGAGGAGGCCGTGAAAGCACTCTGGCCTCTGGACCCAGGGTAGAGCCAGCCAGATCACAGGGGTGGTTCTGTGCAACCAATATGCATCTCCCAGACAGCCCAGGGCATGGCCTGGGGCCGGGGGATGGCCTTCAGCTGCAACCTGCCAGAGCTGTCTATGTTCGCAGAGACACATGAGGGACAGGGAGGAATAGCTGCCATAAGAGTTACGGTCACTTTTTTCATGACTATTGTCACCTCTGGGAGAATGCCTCCAAATGTCCAATCCTATCTTCTGGCCAAGCTAAAGCGAGCAGCTTTAGGGCTTGTTGGACACCTCTACCCTGATGCCTTGCTTTAAAACAAAATTAATTCTTTCTTCTCCAAAACCTATCTCCTACTCCACATTTCCTTATATAAGTGATTCTTTCTCTTTTCCACTCTGGCTTGACATTACAGACTCATACTGGCTTTCTCTTTTCCTCCCTATACACCAGTCCATGACCAATTCCTTTAACGCCTCCTTTGAAATGTCTCCTCCTTTTATTGATTTTTATGGGAGGTACGCCACAAGAAATCAATAATATCATACCATTATATAAAGTTATACAAAAAATGCTACTTCCTCAAGTGAGTACTCTGCCCCCAAAACATTAATGAATTTTAATTGCTTAGAAAACTAAAATTGTACCCCTTGATGTCACACTCAAAACGGTCCTTCCTTGTTCATACTTAACATCCTCACTGTTTCTTGGAAGGAATTGTTGCTCCCACCAAATCAATTTCTTCCTTGTGCATTTATTCAACAAGAGTTGACTGAGCTCTTTGGATGGTGCATTCTGTGGACTCATTTACTAAACACACCGTAAACTTTTCTGCTTCCTGACTTTGTTCAAACCTAGCCCCCTGCCTGACCTACCTTCACCACCTGTTTTCATCTCAGGCTGAGGTCAAGACTCACTCCCCTTTCCAAAGCCTTTGTGGCCAGTGCCAGGTGTGTGGCTTCCACCCTCTTTGACCTTTACTTTCCCCAATATCTGCATTATTCTTTGTTCCTTTCCTTCTATTCTCCTATACGTTGTTTATGAGTTTAAGTAGACCTTTTTATCAATATTTTCTTACTTATATAGCTCTCTAATAGGATAAGTTCCTCCAGGTCAACAGCTCTCAAATTTTGGTCCTGGATCAGCAGCATAAGAATTACCTGGGAACTTGTCATAAATGCAGATATCCAGGCCCCACCCCAGCCCTACTGAGTCAGAATTCTGGGTGGGGGGCCTGGCAGTCTGGTTTTAACATGCCCTCCAGGGAAATCTGATGCTCCCTGGAGCATGAGGACCACAACTCCAGGTCATGGATTTGAGGATGAAGAAGGCTTGGTCCGCCTGTTTATTCCCCAGGTACACTTGCAAAATATGCGGGACCCTTCATTTTCTGGTATAGGTGAAAGCTCTTGAAAAACTCTTAAGTCTTTATTACATAAGTGTATGTAATGGTTTCTTTTTACCCTTCTGTTTTCAAAAAATTACCTGAACCATGAAAAAAATGATGAGATGAAAAATTGGAACAAAGAAAAGGAGGAGGAGGCAAATATGCTACCCACAACAGTTGTTACCGGTACAGCATCTTTCAGCTTGCTGCTAACAAGGAAAAAGGGAAAAATATAAGGTCTTTCTCTCTTTGTTTTATCAGAGGAGGTCAAAATTCTATTTTTATGACAAAAAAAAATTCCCATGTGGAACCTTCTAGAGGGGGCACCTAGTTAAAAGGTTAAATCCAATGGTTTTTATAAAATATATGTAGCCATGTTTTTTAAAATATATATTTTATTAATTTTTTTATAGAGCAGAAGGGAGAGGGATAGAAAACTAGAAACATCGATGAGAAATAAACATCGACCAGCTGCCTCCTGCACACCTCCTACCAGGCATGTGCCCACAACCAAGGTACATGCCCTTGACCAGAATTGAACCTGGGACCCTTCAGCCTGCAGGTCAATGCTCTATCTACTAAGCCAAACCGGTTTTGGCTGTAGCCATTTTTCTCACATGATTGCTTTATGTTTATCGCCATTATACAAATATGCCAATGCTTGGCATGCAAAAAAGAGGAGCTATGACTAAATCTGTGAAGAACTTACTCTGCCATTTCTCATAATTTGGTGACTGGAAAGGAGGAGTTAATTTTTGCCAGCAAGCCAACCACCAAGAAAATAATGTCAAGTGTTGCCTTGGAGTATGATCCCTCCCAAGTGGGCCCTGTCAGGGGCAGGAAGGGTATAAGATGAGTAGACCATTATCCACAGGAAAGAGTAAACATCGAAAGGACAGCAGTTCTCTGAGAGGTCCCAGGCCTTGTCTGACTGGCCCCAAGGTCACTGAACCTAAACAAGGTGAGATTGGACGGAGCACAGGTTCCATATCAAGTAGAGGACTGAGCCAAATGCAGTGAAACTGGAACCAGAAGACAGAGCATCTGAGAGATTAGACAAATCTCTCCCTAGTGCTATCTACCATGGAGAACAGTTTACAAGAATACAAGATTTTTATTGTGGGGATGAGATACTTCTATTTGGTGCTTGATAATAAAGCTATTTGAAATTAGGTATTTAAACAAATACCACTGCTCCAACCAACCGAGCAACCGAGCCAGGGCTGTATTTGAAATTATTTTTAAAATAATTTTCCTGACCAAAGCATATAGTTTTTTCAATTCTTAAAGCAGGTTTATACATTCTCTTATCTGGTGAGGTCACACAACTGGTAATGGTAAAGTCTGGAATACATTGTCTTGTATACCAGAAATGTTTTGGGTTGGGTTGATAAATTCAGGGCTGATTTTAGATAGGACTGAAATGTGAGTGAATTGATCTTTAGCAAGTCCCAACTGACTTTCAATATGGCCCTCTCTATATCCAAGCTGGATCTGTGCTATCCAATTTGACAATCTTTGTATGGCACATGGATGCCAGGTGAGGGAACAGGGCAGCTTAGTTCCCAGGCACTGAAGAACTCTTGACTATAGAGTGCTTTTACCTATTTAAGTAATCTTGCACAAGTAACTTTCCTAAAGACACTATAATGTGTCTCCAAATTTTTGATAAAATAAATGGATGATAAAGAAGAAACATCACAAAATTGAGAGCAGGATTCCAGACTTTACCATTACCAGTTGTGTGACCTCACCAGATTAGATAATGTATAAACCTGCTTTAAGAATTGAAAAAACTGTATGCTTTGGTCAGGAAAATTATTTTAAAAATAATTTCAAATACAGCCCTGGCTCGGTTGCTCAGTTGGTTGGAGCATTGTCTTGTATACCAGAAATGTTTTGGGTTCGATTCTCCCTTAGAGCTCAGGTTCCATCTCCAGTTTTGGTGAATAAGGGAGTCAACGGATCTATGTTTCTCTTTCACATTGATCTTTCTCTCTTTCTCTCCATTCCTCTCTCTCTCTAAAAAAATTTCCTCGGGTGAGGATAAAACTTTTTTTTTCTAATACAGTTCACACTAAATTAAGAGATAAGAGCTACTTCACATGAATAGCATGTGTATTTCCTGATGTGTATCACACATTCCCAAAGACTTTGTTCAACCCTGAACCCCAACTTACATGGTATTGTTTACTGAGTGCTGGTTCCCTGCCAAGTGCTAGGCTAGGTTAACAACTATTTCACAGATAAGGATATCGTAGAACCAAAATGTTGAATACTTTATTCTAACTCCCAGAAAGAGTAGGTCTTTTTTAGACAGGGCTTCCAATAGAGAAGAAGAGAAAATAACAACAACAACAATAATAGCAATAGCAGCTGACTGAAATCCAGTACTTTGTCAGATATTTTCATGCATAATCTTGGTTATCCTCATAGTAACCCTGTGAGAGGACTGTTAGTCAACGAGTTTTAAAGTTGAGGAAACTGAGGTTTAGGGTTGTGAAGGGCTACACCTGGGGAAATTCAGCTGAGATTGAAATCCACCTTTCCTCAAGCAAGACCTTGATTTTCACTCTGTGTTCTACTGCCTCCCAGAGTGGAACAGGGATAAAAACCATCACACTTCTCACTTCCAAATCAATGAATTAATCAACATAAAATTTGAAAACAGTCTTTCCTATAATTTAACTAATTTACGTCTTTACTAAAATTTAAGTTCTCAAAAGATAGCAGTGGTTCCCCAGAAGTTTCTATAGTGGCTTAGGTGTATATTGTATTTAAATGGAATCTGGAAAGTCCCAGGATCTAGAAAGGAAAAAAAAACCACTGACAGAATTATTCCCCCAAAACTTTCTCTAATGCAAACATTAATTTCAACTGATCATTCATTTTTCTGGTTCTTCTCGTATTTTCTTTAGAATTCTATATTTATCTTCATATGAAATGATCTAGGTGAGGAAAATAACCAATGTGAGGAAAAGGAATCCTTTTGCTTTCTTGAATGTGGTTGGCTTGAGTCTACAAAAAGAATGTATAGAGGATTAAGTATGCTCTCCCTCCCCCTCCCCCATATTGTGTGTGTTAGTTCCTACCTCCCAGCAAGCCTAGCTGTGTAATTTGTATGGCCCAATGCAAAATGAAAACTAGGGCCCCTTGTTAAACACACACACACACACACACACACACACACACACACACAAAGAAAAAAAAACCTACTAAGAATTTCAGAACAAGCAACAGCAGAGCATAAATGGACATGCAGGGCCCTTTTAGATGAGGGCTCCTAGGTGGCCCAGGTCACAGGCTCATGAATCCTGCCCTGCCTTTCATTGCAGCCCCAGGAACTCATCAGTAACAAACCTACCTTGGTATAGCTTGGGGATCAATGTTCTTTTATATATATATATTTTATTGATTATTTTACAGAGAGGAATGGAGAGAGATAGAGAGTTAGAAACATTGCTGATAGAGAAACATCGACCAGCTGCCTCCTGCACACCTCCTACTTGATACCTGCAACCAAGGTACATGCCCTTGACCAGAATCGAAACTGAGACCTTTCAGTCCGCAGGCTAACACTCTATCCACTGAGCCAAACCGGTCAGGGCGGGGATCAACATTCTTGGTGAGCACACAGTCGGCCCTTTCAGTGACCCTGGCTAAGGGGCTCATGGAAGGCCACCTGAGGCATTGTCTATCAGATTCACTCAAGGCTGTTTGTCTCTGGACCAAGAGACAAAACATTGGAGCCTAGGTGCAAAGATGCTATAAGCTATTTACTTGTAAAAAAGCCACTCAGGTATTTTATTTAAGTCAAAAATCATATGAAATATCTTCAAGTGTAAGTGTAATAAGGTAAACTAACAGTATTATGATAGTTTGTTTTCTTTTTCTCAAAGAAAGAATATATTAGACCTATGATCTTGGTAGCTATCATTGCTAGGATCTGACCCAGAAGGAGACTGAAAGGTCAGGGTAGGACATGGAATAAAGCACTTGTTTTCAAGGTTTGTCTCTGTTTCTGGTCACACTTTATTCATTCGCAAACTAGAGAGTTAAGGAAAGAAGTAGGGGAAAGGTGAAAACACAAGACTAGTACATGTCTTCCATGTGGAACTATAGATTTTCTTTTTTTAATGTTAAAGAAATTGCAATCTTCTTAAGGAGCTTTTTCTGGAAAAAAATAGTTTAAATAGTTAGATTAATTATATTTTAGAAGAAAACTTAAAAGATTCCCTTTCTGATAGGATTTTAATGACTGCCAAGTAAAGAATATAAGAAATACAATCCTTTGAACTGTTTCTTCTCCTTTCTCAGCTTCCATGTAGTTTTTTATTCGGGGCCCTTAGAATAGATGAAGGGGTATTTTTAAAAAATAAACAAGTTAAATAAGCCATAGCTTGAAAAATGCAGAAACAGAGATGCATGGTGGAACCCTGAAAAATAAATAAGCGGTGTGGTTTAGAGCTTTTAAATGGAGTGATCGTGTTCCTTGGGTGGGTTCTTGGGTAAGAGAAGTGGAGAGAAAGAATGCTATAAAACTGTCACCGAGAGGAATGATGCCTTCCTTTGCACCAGGACGGATGGTCAAGTTTACTTGTTAAATGTCATCCTGGAAAGCAGAAGCTGCCTTTGAAAGTATGAGATACAGTCAGTAATATAAGCAGCAGAGTAAGCATATATGCTTTCAAATTAGTGACGAAACAAAGGGGTACATTTTAGAGATAGGACACAGAAACCCGAGGAAGGGTTAGCCTCATATAAAAGTACACACTTTGTAAAAAGCTAAGGGATCACCTACAGAAAACACCATCTAGGGGAAAAGATGCAGGGGTGGGGAACCTTTTTCCTGCAAGGGCCATTTGGATATTTATAGCATTATTCGAGGGCTGTACAAAATGATCAACTTAAAAGTCAGCCTGCTATTATTTGGTCAGACATTTAATTAACTCACCTCTATTGCCTTAGCAGGGCCAGACCAAATGATTTCATGGACTGGACATTCTCCTGGTAAAGGAAAAATATTAAATATCTTAAGAGGTAGATTGTATGTCTTTGTACCCAGGATGGAGACATTGGCTTGAAGTACTCAACAAAAATTGATGTTGAATCTTTAAATACAAAATAAATTAGATTAAAAAAATGCAATACCCTATAATTGCCATAAAATTGTGGTAGAAGTTGAATCTGGATTTACATTGTGGAAAGTATATGCTTTAGTCAATAGCTTCACTTTCTGTGGTTGGATATAATGTTTATCCTAGATATTCATTCTTCCGGCATGTACTAGGTGCTGGGTGCTGGGTGCTGGGTGCTGGGCCTAGTTTGAGAATCGGAAGGTGAATGGGAGTATAGGGAAGGAAACATGTGTTCTCAACCTATATTACGTTCTTGGCTAGGGCTCTTTAACAAAAGGAAGATTAACAAGAGAAAAGCATATAAAGTTATTTAATGTAAGTTTTATGTGACATGGGAACTCTCATAAGAAAATGAACACCTGAAAAAGTGACAAAACCTAAGTGCCTATATATTAGGTTGAATAAGGAGAGGCAATTATGGAACAGTTACTAAAATAAATGGGGAGACTAAAGGGAGATAAGAGTTATTTTAATAAGGTCTGTTTGTGCAGAATCCTCTCGGCCTCAACTCCCATCTCTGGTGATTAGAATGTTTCCTCTTGGAGCAGGGAGGGCATCTTTCATGTGGAAGTTTTATCTCCTGCTTTCAGGAAGAAAAGGGTAGGTCAGAGTGCCTTTCTTGCACCTGTTGTTTTTCAACCTTTTCTTTCTTTTTTTTTTTTAGCTCAAAACAATCCTTATGCCAATGTAGTGTATATTCTGACACCCTTCAAAGAAAAATGACATAGTGAAAATTCAGTGTGGTAAGTACAAGCAAGAGGCATGCACATGGCACAGAGAAGGAACCTCCATCAGAAAAAGCTGTGTGAATGCATGTGTGAGGGATGCTCTTTGGAAGACTTCAGTGATCTCCCTAAACAGAGTGGTTTAGAGTAACTAGGAGTTGGAAAGGCCGGCAGTTGGGATGGTGGTGGAGGTGCTGAGTAGCCCAGTGCGAAGACACAGAGGTGACAAACAACATGTTGTTGATGTGAGCTTGGAACCACAAACAATCTGCTTTTGGAGCATAAATTGTAAGGCAGAGATTGATGGGATGTGGTCTTGGAGAGGAAGCAGGGCTTGGTGGTGGCATGGAGCTGTGGAAGGGCTTTAAACAAGAGAGAGTCCTGCTGAGATTTTCATGTGCGAGAGTCCATTTAGGCTGTGTTACTGAGGATGGGTTTGAGTAGGACTCCTTGGGGATTGGTACCACAGTGTAAGCAGAGATGGCGAAGGCCTAAAGAAGACAGAACAGTTAGAAGGCAAAATTAGCAAGAATCCATAAAGGTGGGAGTTGGGGAGAGGGCATGGGCAGGATAATATGGAGCATGACTCCCAGGTTTTAGCTTAGGTGACTTGGCATTTATAGTCTCATGAGCTGATTTAATAAACACAGAGAAAGGAATGTGTATGTCTTATTCAGGGTCCCCACAAGAAACAGGAATCACGCTCAGGTTGGGCAATTTGAGGAGAGTTTAGCAACTAAGTTATTTACAAGGATGTGGGCAGGGTATAAAAAACCATGAGGCATAAGGGAGCCCCTTGAGACCAATGATAGCGGAGGGAGAGAAGAAATTCTGTGATCAACCCAAGACATGAAGGGAAAGGTTACTGGAACCTGGAGACAGAGGGCTGACCACGGCATCCTCAGTAAGGAATAATGGAGGCAGCCAGTGTATTGCATCCCTACAGGGAGGTGAAGGAAGAGAGCTGCACACTCATTGTGGGCTCTCCTTCTGATCTGCTGAGATCACTTGTTGGTCAAGGACAAGTGGGAGTGGGAGCAGAGGGTAAGGAGGCCCACTGGTGTCAGATTTGTGAGTTTGAGATTTGTGAGGGATTTCTGGATATCCCTCATATATGTTTAGGGAGAGAATGGATTCAGAGGCAGAATTGCCTGTATTTTCACCTGGGACTTACCATTGACCAGATGTGAGACTTGGATGCACTTCTTCTCTGTGCTTCAGTTTCCTCATCCATAAATGAGAGGGTAATAATCATATCCACCCCATAAAGTTTTTGTGGATTATAAATGAGTTAACACATGTAAAATATTTAGAATAGTGCTTGGCATATAGAAAGCCATAAATAAATGTCTGCTGTTATTACCTATTATCCATATGGAAATGCCAAGCCAGAAGGTGAATATATGAATCTGAAGGTCAGGGAGAAGGGAGATTAGATTCACAGAATTTTGAGAGAATTTATGATACTGAATGAGATCACCAGGGAGAGTGTCCAGAGCAGTGCTGTCCAGCAGAAATATAATGTCAGCCACATATGTAACTTATATTTTTTATATTAAAAAAGAGTAAAAAAGAACCCATGATATTAAAAATCTAAAGAGAAACAGTTGAAATTAATTTTGATAATATATTTTGTTTAACCCAATATATACACAATATGAATACAATGTATTCATTATAAAAATTAATGAGATACTTCGCTTTCTTTTTTATTTTTTTTGTACTAAGTCTTTGAAATTTGGAGTGTATTTTCCACTAAGAGCACATCTCAGTTTGGACTAGCACATTTCAGGTTCTCAAAAACCGCATGTGCCAGTAGATGCTTTGGCAGATAGTGCTGGTGTAGAATCAGAAAAGCAGGAATACAAGGAGAGACCTCTGAAAACACTCACAATTAAGGCTCTGGAACAGGACAATATCCAGAATGAAAACAAAAAGAAAAGTTATAAGAATTAAAAGAGCATGGTGCTTCAGACTCCAGGGTATACAGGAGTTTGAGTGTGTTGGAGAGTTTCAGGAAGAGAAGGCAGTGGGGTTACAGCAAGTCTGTGAAATGCCCACTGAATTTGGCACACTGAAGATTGTTGGTGATTTGGAGGGAATTGTTTTTATAAGCAAAATGGTAGACAGAGGATGGATAGAAATTAGTTGTATGGTTGATCTGGAGGGAGAGCTGAGGTTATGGGAAATTTCAAAATTATTAGGGAGAAGTAGACACCCCAGAGCTTTTAAGTTACATCATGAATGAAATGTAAGCTCAAAAGTGTTATCACTCACTCACTCTTTCTTCTTCTGGACCTCACTTCTATTGCAGTATCCTCCTTACCATTTTTCCTTGCCTCTAGTTGTATGGTCTCAAATACTCTTTTATACTTGTACCAGAGAGATTGTATTTGATCACAAATACCATTAATGCTGGCAATTATTTGTCAAATCCCACAAATATTTATTAGGGCCACCTTGTACATTGCTGTTTACTCATTACCATTCATTTATTTCTTTTTACCATTCTGTAAGCCTATTGTTTCTACTTTGAAATCCATGTGATTCTACAGATGAATAATCTGTAGGCTACTTCATCTCCTTTGGCATGTAGGTTGCTTCCTTGTGACATTTGACCTCAGCCTGACAATGTGACTGAATCTTAAGTTCTGCTTTGAATGTTAGGATAAGGGTGATCTCTTTCCCTCCAGATAGTGTTGTATGCAGAGATGAGACTGGAATTGTAATAGCTATATTTACCCCCACAAGGAAATGTAGTCTGAGGATAAAGTAGACACAGAGAGGAGAGCAGAACCAAGAGAATAACAGGCAAATGAAACCAAAGCCCAAACAGTAAGAAACTGGTTCAGGTGATGCCAACGGTCTCTCTTGAGGAATTTTGCTATGTGAACCAATTAAATTTCCTTTATTTTTTAAAACCATATTGAATTGCATTTTCTATTACTTACAACAAAGATTATTTACTCCAAAGCTTTCCATATGTCAATATTTTTGTTAGCATGTGCAGGTGATTTTACTACTTAAAATTCTTAAACCATTTTCCTTGCTTTTAATGATGTTGATAATTAATATAATCACATGCAGAACAAAATCTCAAATCATTTCTAAGGAGTTTCAAGTAAAACAATGCCCTCCCTAATATGACCTTGCCGACTTGTCCAGCTGCAGCATTTTATCCTATGATACTATTTGTAATTCTCCAGATTTAAAAATATGGCCACAAATTTTTTGAAATTACTCCAATTGTGATGTGATATACTAGTATATATGTATATGACTACATTGGCCAAGAGATTATAGCAGAAATGGTGCCTAGGTGATTTCCAAACCTAGATCATAAGAGTTGTGTGGCTTAATATGGGCTTTCCTGGAATACTCACTGTCTAAATGCATCCTCATTGGGCATTCCCTTTGGGCACCCAAGCAGGAGACTGTGGAACTCTCAATTCAGTCTAAGTGAAGCCCAGCTTAAAGTCATGCTGACTGAGGCACCAGAATGTGAGTAAAGAAACCTTCAGATGACTCCAATCATCTATTATTTGAGTCATGACAGCCATTTCTAGCTTCCTAAAGTCTTTCTAGATGAGGCCCAAAACATTTACAGAGTACAGATAAGCTGTCCCTGCTCTGCCTTCTCAGAACTCCTATTTCAAAGGTCAGTGAACATAATAAAGGGTTATTTTAGACAACTTAGTTTGGGATCCTTTGTTATACATGAATAGATAATTAGAACAAAATTTGGACTTCATTAATTAAAGTTCATTCTGAATAGAACAAAATAAGGGGAGGGAAGGGAAGATTATCTCTCTCTGATTGCCTGTTGAGCTGGGATGTCAGTCATCTCCTCCAGCTTTGGTAGCTCCCAGTTCTAAGGCCTCAAGATGCTGACTGGAATCTACATCATGAGCTCTCTGGCTCCAAGGCCTTTGTAATGCACCACTTACTTTCCTGGATCTCCATCTGGTCAGTGGCAGGTAATGGACCTTCTCAACCTCCATGGTTGCATGATCCAATTCCTTATAATAAATCTCATTATAGAGATGGCTGGATGGGTGGGTGGATGAATAGATAGATGATAGATAGATAGATAGATAGATAGATAGATAGATAGATAGATAGAAAGATAGAGAATCCTTTTGCTTCTGTTTCTCTGGAGAACCCTGACTAATACAATAGGTTATATTATGGTCACATCTATAATTTTTATCCCTCATTCACCTTTTTAAATCCAGTGTCTAAAGCAGCCATCTAGAAACTCAGTGAATGTTTTTAAACTGGTATGTAGATAACATTTACTCTGTAAGTTGTTATGAGTATCACTAGAGGCTCCATGCATGAAATTCCTCTGCCTCTGCCTCTGCCCCTGCCCACCATGGCTTGGTTTGGAAGGATGTCCAGAAGGATGTCTGGTCTAATTAGCATATTATGCTTTTACTAGAGGCCTGGTGCATGAAATTCGTGCATGGGGCCGGGGAGGGGGGTGTCCCTCGGCCCAGCCTACACCCTCTTCAGAATGCTGGCTCCCAACTGCTCACCTGCCTTCCTGTTTTTCTGATTGCCCATAACCACCTCTGCCTGCCAGCCTGATCACCCCCTAACTACTCCCATGCCAGCCTAATTGATGTCTAACTGCTCCCCTGCCAGCCTGGGCACCCCTAACTGCCCTCCCCTGCAGGGTTGATCGCCTCCAACTGCCCTTTCTTGCAGGTCTGATATCTCCCAACTGCCTTCCCCTGCTGGCCATCTTGTGGTAGCCATCTTGTGTCTACATGGGGGCAGCCATCGTTGACCACATGGGGACAGCTATTGTGTGTTGGAGTGATGGTCAATCTGCATATTACCCTATTATTAGATAGGATAGAAGCCTGATGCACAGGTAGGGGCCAGCTGGTTTGCCCTGAAGGGTGTCAAGGATCAGGGTGGGGCTTCCCTTGGGGCATGGGGCAGCCTGAACGAGGGGCCTCTGGTGGTTTGCAGGCCAGCCACTCCCCCTATTGACCCAAGCGGAGGCCTGATATCTGGAATTTATTTACCTTCTACAATTGAAACTTTGTATCCTGGAGTGGAGCTGATCTCCTGCTCGCTCCATAGCTGCAGCCATTTCTGTTTGGATTTGTTTACTTTCTATAATTAACAGTTTGTAGCCTTGAGTGGAGGCTTAGGCCAGCAAGGACAGGCAGAAAGCTTGGCTTCCTCCATTGCCTGGGAAACCCAAGCCTCCCTCCTGCTCTCTGTGGCTTTAGCCATCTTGGTTGGGTTTATTCACATACTTGCTCTGATTGGCTGATAGGCGTGGCTGGTGAGTGTGGCTTGTGGGTGTAGTGGAGTGATAGTTAATTTGCATATTACTCTTTTATTAGGTGGGATTATTATAGATGTGAGATTGTGTATGCAACTGGGTGCTGTAAACTAAAAAGTACTTCTCAAATATTGGTTGTAATTAATATGGGCTAAATTGGCTTTAAAGTAAGGGCCACCCTAGTAATATGAATTCCATTTACATCAATGATTCTTTGACAAAGCAATTATAGTAGTAATCAGTGTTGTGCATTGAATACTGATAGTACAATGGTCAGCACACAGTGCTCTTGGCCATGGTTACCTGATGTGTACAATTATTCTTTCGTTTTTAAAAAAACATATTTTATTGATATTTTTACAGAGAGAAAGGGAGAGAGATAGAGAGCTAGAAATGTCAATGAGAGAGAAACATTGACCAGCTGCCTCCTGCACACCCCCTACCGGGGATGTGCCCGCAACCAATGTACATGCCCTTGACCGGAATCGAACTTGGGACCCTTCAGTCCGCAGACCAATGCTCTACCACTGAGCCAAACCAATCTTGGCCAATTATTCTTTCTTATAGGAGACCTTTGAGCCTCAAGTTTTGTATTTCTTGGCTCTGATCTTTTTATTCTGCCCAAATCTTGTGAGCTCTCTTCTCCTCTAGGGACTAAAGCCTACTTTTGTTTTCCAGATCCTGTTGAAGGCCTGCTTTACCCAGGACTAACCCGACCCTGAGAACATGAGACTGTAACTGGCTGGCACCAATGATCACTGCTGCTTGGATATGTCTGCAGTTATAGTTCTGTCCACTGGGCCAGAAACTGTTGGGTGTTGGTGTAAACTAAAATATATATATATATATATATATATATATATATATATATATATATGTTTTTATTGATTTCAGAGAAAGGAAGGGAGAGGAAGAAAGAGATAAAAAACATTGATGAGAGAGAATCATCAGTTGGCTGCCTCCTGTATGCCTCCCTACCAGGGATCTAGCTTGCAACCTGGGCATGTGCCCTGATTTGGAATCAAACTGGAAACCTTTCAGTGTGCAGATGATGCCCAGCCTACTGAGCCACACTGGCCAGGGTTACACTAAGTTTAAGTCAAGATTTTTTTGCTGATCCTAAAATTCATTTGGAATTGCAAGGAATGCAGAGTAGCCAAACAATTTGAAAACAATGTTGAAAGATTGTATGGTAGTGGCATAAGAAAAAAGGTAGATAAATGAAATAGAATTGAGAGTCCAGAAAAAAAACACAACTCTTACATTTATGCTGAGTTGATTTTTAATGAGGGTACCAAGATAACTCAATGCAGGCTAAAAAAAGTCTTCTCACCAAATGCTACTAAGATATCCATATATGAAAGAAAGAAAGAAACTGAATCCCTACCTCACACATATACAAAAATAAGATCAAAGTGGATCAAAGACATATATGTAAGAGCTCAAACTATAAAACTTTTATTCTTAAAGATTATCTTTTTGAAATATATTTTTATTGATTTCAGAGAGGAAGGGAGAGAGATAGAAATATCACTGATGGGAGAGAATCATTGATTGGTTGTCTCCTGCGCACACACACACACACACACACACACACCATGTTGATCTAGTCTGCAATCAAACTGTGATCTCTTGATTGACACTCAGCCATTAAGCCATGCCATCCAGATTGAAACTATAAAACTTTTAGAAGAAAACATAGGGGCACACCTTTGTGACCCTAGGTTTAGGCAATGGCTTCTTTGGTATGACAGCAAAAGCTCAAGTGATAAGAAAAAAATTAAAAATTGAACTTCATATAAATAAAAATTATTGTGCTTCAAAGGATACCATCAAAAAAGTGAACATGGGAGAAAAATTATATAAATATTAAATATCATAGATCTTTTATTTAGAATATATGAGTACTTTTACAACTCAACAATTAAAACACAAGCAACCCAATCAAAACATGGACTAAGGATGTGAATAGACATTAATTCAAAGAAAATATGCAAATGGTAAAAAAATATATGAAATGGTACTCTACATAATTAGCCATTAGAGAAATGCAATTAAACCAAGCTATACACAATAAGATGACTAGAATAAAAAATACAGATAATACCAAATATTGGTGAAGATATGGAGAAATTAGAACTGCATACATTACTGGTAAGTTTATAAATGTGGTAGGCACTTTGGAAAACATTATGGCAGTTCCTCAAAATGTTAGATAAATATCCTAATAATAAAAGAGTAACATGCAATGTGACCCTAATGGCGGAACAACCAGAACAACCACTGGACCAGTCACTATGAGGCACACTGATCACCTCTCAGTTCCTTTCCCCAGCCTGCAGGCTCTGATTGCCTGATGGTGAGCTGGGATCTGGGTTGTGTGGCAGGGAATGCCAGTGGCCAAGGACTCCGCCCTGCCAGTCACCCCACACACAGAGGGTGACCTGAGGTAGGGGCGGGGCCGGTGAAGGGGTGGGAACAACCAACTTCTTGGTCCCTTTCTCTGGCTGTCAGGCACCAATCACCCAATGGCGAATAGGGAACTGGAGGTGGGTGGGGTGGGGGTGGGGGTGGGGCTGGTTATGGGCAGCTCGGGAAGGTGACCCTGATTGTAGGCCAGGCCTGGGGACTGTACCACACACGAAGTTTGCACTGGGCCTCTAGTGTACTATAAGACACAGCCATTGTACTCCTAGGTATAACTCAAGAGAATTGAAAACTGAGTCCATACAAACACTTGTACATTACAGTTCACAGCAGTCTTTTTCTTAAACAGCTCAGAAATGGAAATAACCCAAATGTCCATCAACTAATGAATGGATAAACAAAATGTAAGTCCATAAAATGAGTTATCACTCAGCAGTGAAAAGGAATGAAGTACTGATACATGCTATAGCATGAATGAGCCTTGAGAACATTGTGCCAAACAAAAGAAGCCAGTCACCAGAGGCCACCTATTGTATGATCTCATTTATATGAATTGTCCAGAAGGACAAATAGAAGGTGGGGCAAAAGTAGGTTTACAGTTTTTCCTACTTTTGCCCCACCCTGAAAGTACAGAAACAAACTAGACTAGTGGTTGCCAAGTACAGGGGGGGAGGGCAAATGGGGTATGACTACAACTGGGCCTGGGTTTTGTTTTTGAGGTGTTGAAAAAGGTACATAATTAGATATTGGTGAGGTTTACACAATTCTATAATATACTAAATACCACTGCAAGGAATACTTTAAAAGGCTAGATTTTATTGTATGTGAATTACATTTCAATTAAGCTGCAGTAAAAGAAAAAGTATTAAGTCCAGATTTCCTTTCACTCCTTGGGACACTCAAATTTGTGCTTCCATAAGAACTAGCTCTGACGTGGTAATGATTCATTACATTTTGACTCATTCCCCTGCTCCTCTACTTCCCCAGATCAAATTCTGAGGTTGTAAATATTTACTTTATTGACAATCCTGAGTAAGAATAGGTTAATGAAGTATTCTTTTGTTAGTCATCAATAGTACTTTCAAACTTTTGAGTGAAATATACACTATGAAGCTGTAGCAATCTATTTCAAAATGTATCTAAATATTTTGTTTTATTGATTACATTGGGATCGAAAAATACCAACAATCAAGATCACTAGGCCAAGTATGTGAATCTAGGGTAATTAAAGGATTGATATGTTATAGTATTTACATAAAATCCTCACCTGTTTCTAAAGATTTTATTTTGATCATTAAAATTCCCTGTTCAGTGCTACCCTACTACCTTTCCCCTGAAGAAGTTTATCTTTCAAGAAACAAACATAATATTAAATGGTGAAAAGAAAGTTGTTTCTATTTGAAAGTTCTTCAGGTTCATTTCTAAGACAAAATCTTACATGTGCCCTCTTCCTCCAAACTCTGTACACACTAGGAGACTTGGGGGCCAAGTATAATGATGCGGAATTCATTCTTGACATGTTCCTGGAACCTCTATCCCACTATTCAGTAACCTTTATTTCAACAACAGAGAATATAATATCACCATTTTTCTACTGAACAAGTACAATTTGAGCCTGAAATGAATGACTCAACTTCATTTCACATCGTCAGGCATATCTGAAAGGTTGTAACCTAAAAGGTGAACCTATTTATAACACACACTAGACCCCTAAACTCTGCTTCAGTCTTCTGAGGCCTGTTGGTAAATCCCTTTCTACATTAAAAACTCTAACCACACTCTCCACTTCTCTGACAGACTGTGAAACAGGAGAGAATAAAATTTCTGCTTGGATATCATGTCTTCACTATATATACAGCAGCCACACACAATGATGGTCAGTAACGACTGAAATATGGCACTGAATACAATCCCCTCTATGTGAATTGGATTAATTGATTTATTAGATGCAAAATAGCCAGGTGGATTTAAGCTAATTAAGAATTGGATTGCTAATTGCCAAGAAGGGGGGATTAAAAAAATGAGTAAGTTGAATAAGGGATATACTTGTAGCCCACATACAAACAGCAGGCAGCCTCCAACCAGGAAACAATGATAAGAATGTAGTGGTAATAGTACAAGTAATTATGGCTTCTCAGTAGAAATAAACCAGTCTATTCTCTCTGTGATCCATGAATGTTTCTAGCAGTGTCAGCTCCTCTTCACAAACACCAATAAGAATACCAGACAAGACATTAAAAAAAAAAAACACGCAAAGTTAAGAGGGATCTTCAAAAAAGGCATCTGAACTGTGAAATAACTACAAAGAAGGATGGCTTTCCCTACTAAAGGAATGACATGGAGTAATATAATATTTTATTATATATTTCTGTATTCACCCATTTATCCATCCTATACATTCATCTACCCACCGATCTATCTAACCATTCAAAGTTTATTGAATATATTATGCATACTTTTAGATCCTACTTCTTTACTTAATACTGTATCTTAAGGATGTCAACATTTTAAATATTCTTTAGTGTGATGTTAAATATTTTTTTAGCATTAATTATGTGCCCCATTTTGTACTAAGCTCTTCCTATGCATAAAAACGCCTTTGATCCTAGCAAACAGTTATGGATGAAGAAACTGAAGCTTAGACATGTTAAATAATTTGCTCAATAACACGAATCTGGTAGGTTGTAGAATTGGAATTCAAACACAGACTATCTCTCTCTAGTGCTTTAGTGCTTAATTATTGCCCTACACCAGTGTTTCCCAAAGTGTAGTAGGCATATCCCCAGGGGTACGGGAAGGGTTTGGTGGGGGTACGTGTTGCACCAGAATTTGGTGGGGATATGCACTGCACTGTGCTTAGCTGCGCCTAATTCTACATTCACATGAGTCAAGTCAAGACAGTCTTGTGAGGTGTGGGATGGTCCGGTGTGCAAATAAATGTTATTTATAATATAACTTTTATTTATATTTTATTATGAATACTTTTATTTTTTGTTTATTATTATTTTGTGTATGTACCAAAAAAAATAAATATATTTTGATTGTTATTAAAATACATCTTTTTTTTTTTACGAGGGGGTACTCAGCATTACAAAAATTATAGAAGGGATATACATATGTCAAAAGTTTGGGAAACACTGCCCTACACTGCCTTTCCATAAGTCTTTCTAATGGCTATATCATATTACCATGTTTTGATGTGCTTTAATACATGTCATTATTCCCCTATTTGAGTATCTAGGTTGCTTCCTTATTGGATATTAAATGAATATTGCAACAGTGAGCATACTTGTATATCAGTTCATTCACTTCTATGATTGTTTCTTTCACATTTGTATATCTTCTTTGGAGAAATGTCTATTTAGATGCTTTGCCTATTTTAAAATTGGATTTTTTATCTTTTTATCAGTGAGTTGTGAAAGTTCCTTATATCTCTTAGTTGCAAGTTCCTTATCAGCTATATGGTTTGCAAATATTTCCTCCCATTCTATTGATTGTCTTTTTTATATTCTATTAAGATTTATTTTTTAAATTAAATTTATTGTGGTGATATTGGTTAACAGGATCATATAGGTTTCAGGTGTGTAAATGGATTGCCATGATAATGTGTCTTAAAGTACTTCTAAGAGTTGTGGGTCCTACGTTTAGGTCTTTGATCCATTTTGAATTAATTTCACATAGTCAGGCACATCTGAAAGACTGTAACCTAAAAGGTGAATTTATTTATACATAGTGTGAAGTAATGGTCCAACTTTATCTTTTAACAGATAAATTAGTACTAGAGGCCCCGTGCATGAAATTTGTGCATTGGGGGAAAGGGGGGGTCCCTCAGCCCGGCCTGCACCCTCTCCAATCTGGGACTTCTTGAGGAATGTCCGACTGCCCGTTTAGGCCCGATCCCCATCAACTGTCATCCACTGCAGGCCTGGTCCCTCCCAAATGCCCTCCCTTCCTGGTCTGGTCCCCTCAACTGCTCTTCCCTGCTGACCTGGTCTCCCCCAACTGCCCTCCTCTGCTGGCCTGGTTACCCCCTAACTGCCCTCCCTGCTTGCCTGATTGCTCACAACTGCCCTCCCCTGAAATTCTGGTCCCCCCCCCCCCTGCAATTACCCTCCCCTGCTGGCCTGGTTCTCCCCAACTTCCCTTCCCTGCTGACCTGGTCTCCCCCAACTGCCCTCCTCTGCCAGCCTAGTCACCCACAGCTGCCCTCAGCTGCCCTCAGCTGCCCTCCCCTGCCAGCCATCTTGTAGTGGCCATCTTGTGTCCACATGGGGGCAGCCATCTTTAACCACATGTGGGTGGCCATCTTGTGTCTTGGAGTGACAGTGAATTTGCATATTACTCTTTTATTAGATATGATAGGCAATTGTTCCAGTACCATTTGTTGAAAAGACTCTTCTCTCCATGTTCAATGGTTTTGACATACTGTCTAAAAAGAGTTGACTACAGATTCATGGACTTATTTCTGGATTCTCCATTTTGTTCAGTTGAGCTGTATGTTTATTCTTACTCCAGTTCTACATCATCTTGATTGTTTGCTTTGTAGTCTGTTATAAAAATTAGAAAGTGTGAATTCTTCAACTTTGTTATTTTCCAAAACATTCTTGGAAAATTCTGGGTCCCTTTCATTTCCATATGAATTTCAGGAATAGCTTTCCAATTAATATGAAGTCAGCTGTTATTCTGATAAATATTGTGTTGAATCTTTAGATCATTTTGGAGAACAAGACTAACAATAATCAAATCTTCAAATCCATGAATGTGCACTGTTTTTCTATTTATTCATTTTCAATTTGTTCCAACAATGTTATAGCATTTTCAGAGTATAAGTTTTGCAATTCTTTGGCTAAATGTACTTCTAAGTATTTTATTCTTTTTTTATGCTAGAGTAGATAGAAGTGTTTTCTTAATTTGCTTTTTGGATTGCTCATTGCAAGTGTATAAAAATATGGTATATTTTTTGCATATTGACCTTGCAGCCTTTAACTTTGCTGAACCTTTTTGTTAGTTTTAATAGTTTTTGTAGATTTCTTAGGACTCTATATATATGAAGTCATGTCATCTGTAAATAGAGATAGTTTTACTTCTTCTCTTCCAAACTACATGTGTTTTATTTTATTTTCTTGCACTGCTGCTGTACCTAGAACCTCCAGGACAATGTTAAATAGAAGTGGCAAAATTAGCATCCTTGTCTTGTTCCAGACGTTAAGAGGAAACTATCTTTTCTCCATTAAGTATGATATGGTATTTGTGGATTTTTCATAGATGCTATTTTCATGTTGAGTAAGTTTCCTTCTCTTCCTAGTTTGCTTTTTATCATGAAAGTGTGTTGCAATTTGTCAAATGTTTTTCGCCCCCTGTATTTAGAGATCATGTGGGTTTTTATTTATTCTAATTATGTGGAATATTTCATTAATTGATTTTTGAATGCCAAAAACAACCTTAATTTCCTATTCCCTGCAACAAGTCCCACTTGCTTCTGATATATAATTATTTTTATATGTTGCTGAATTTGGTTTGTTAGTATTTTGTTGATGATTTTTGTGCTTATGGTCATCAGAGGTAGTAGTCTTTCTTTTTCTTTTCTTTTTTTAAATGTAATGCCTTTGTTTGGTTTTGGTATCAGAGCCTCGTATAATGAGTTGGGAAGCATCTTCTAATTTTTGTAAGAGTTTGTAAAGAATTGGTATTACTTCTTTAAATATTCACTTGTAAAGCCATCTGATTACTTCTTTAGATAAGATATCTAGAAGTAGAATAATTGTGTCAATGGTTTAAACATATGGAAAATTCTTTATGCATATTGCTAAGTTGTTTTCCTGGGCAGGGAGTGCCAATTTTTACCTCCACTAGTAATACACAGCTAGCACATAGTTTTGCTGTCATTAGGCTCTCACTAAATTTATGTTGAATTGAATTTTATTGATTACTGGCTCTTCTCAAATCTGAGAAAAACAACCTTCACTAGGATATATCCAAAAATTTTTCTCAATACAAGTACTTTTAGAAATAGACTGTATCCCTTGTTTATAGCAATTAAAATTTTATAGGTTTGCTATATTGATTTCAGACCAATCACAACCAAAATGAACTTATATTCTCTAGATCCAGTATATTTTAGAGTTCACTGAGGAATAAAGTATACTGCCTAATACTTTTAGTAGAGAAAAAAATGTCAGCTATAGTATAACTTTCTTCAAGTACAGGATACATCTATATAATATGCTAAATATGATCACAAGCTAGCTCAGTTTGTTTTGCTATGATTGCTAACAAAATGTGATAAAACCTATATGGCTTCAATAATTATGAATATTAGTAAAAATTTTTGGCAGATTCTTTGTCATGTTTGGCATATGTAAGAGATTTCTTATCTACATCACAGCCTTCATGGGTATTCTGGATTCATTTTCCTTATGAATGAATTAATGCACCTACTATTATTTATTTATTTTTTACCTTTATCTATATATATAAAAGTCTAGGTGACCAGCTGACTGGCTGACTTGCCAGTAGCTATGATGTGTACTGATTACCAGGGGGTAGATACTCAACACAGGAGCGGAAACCACAGGCATGGAAACATGGAACAGACTGATGAATCTCAGAGGGAAGGGGGGGAGGGAGAGGGCGGGAAGAAATGAACCAAAGATATATGCTTACTAGAGACCCAGTGCACGTGCACTGCTGGGATTTCCTCGGCCTGGCCTGCAGGGATCAGGCCAAAACTGGCTCTCTGACATTTCTGAGGGGACCTGGATTGGGAGAGGGCCAGGCCGAGGGACCCCACACTGGGCCTCTAGTTGAGATATAATTAACGTATAACATTGTGAAACTTTAAGTTGTACATGTAATAATTTCATACCTATTTATATTTTATCTTGATTGTATACTAAGAATTTTCTGAGATAATTTTTTAAAATATATTTTATTGATTTTTTTACAGAGAGGAAGAGAGAGGGATAGAGATTTAGAAACATCGATGAGAGAATCATCGATCAGCTGCCTCTTACACACCCCCACTGGGGATGTGACCGCAACCAGGATACATGCCCTTGTCCGGAATCGAACCTGGTACCTTTCAGTCCGCAGGCCGACGCTCTATCCACTGAGCCAACCCGGTTCCGGCTTTCTGAGATATTTTAAATAAATTTTAAAAAATCAGGGTCTTATTGTGGAATGTTGTAAATCTGAGTTATGTGTACTGTTCATTAACCATAGAGCTCATTCTCCCCTTGATGTGCTCTCTTGACCGAGAGAAGCTGCTCCTCTCCCAGAAATGTCCTGGAGCGTGTCACCCTTTGTCCACGTAAGTGCAGGGTCCATTTTAAACTGGCCAGGTCCAGGTCAGTGTCTTCCTACTCTGGTCCTTGTGTCATAGAGGACTAGGAAAAACAACTCATGATAATATAAGTCATATTCCATGTGGGTTGATCCCAGTGAAGGTTTAGAGAACCGGTTACATACATTCTTTAATTGCTCTGGTTGTAGAATCTTGTATTACTTAAAGTGGCATTCCAGACACTTGTCATTGTAAGTTTTGCTTCATTACATTTGAGTATCTTATTTTCCTTTTCTTTTATTGCCCTTCACTTTGGTGGTTGTTTATAGCCCTGCTGGGCTCACTTGTTTCTTTATTTAAGAGTTCACTGGATTTATATCTGATCTTATTTGAAGTGTCACCACCTTCCCACCCCTTGCTGGTTGATTTAATATTCACAGTGACATTATCTCCAACTGCCTTGTGAGTGAATTCACATCCAACTTAGAGCAAGATGCTGCGTGAGTGATCCACAAAACATGGCTAGTCTAAGTGGCAGAAAAGGTTAAATTCTGGATTTATATTTTTCTCATGATTGGTTCCTTACATTTCCCATCCCATTTCCATGTATGTGTGTGTATTTTAAAGTCCCCTAGGTTTTATAGAATTTACTAAACATATACGATTTTCTCCCCTAATATGGTTTCTCCCCTAAACTTTATTGTCTTTCAGTTTTAGATACTAAAAATAAAAATAGTTCTTTACTTTTTCAAACATAACTGTTCCCTCCCACATTCACTGAAGAGTTTACGGGGACATGGGCCTGAACCTTTACATCACATGAAGGTTCTAAGCACATTATAGAAGTTCTTAGTGTGTGTGTACTTCCCATATCTTAGCTAAGTTGTTTTGGTTGGAAGTAAGAGAAACTAACTGCTTAAGTAGTAAAGGGAATTAATTGGAAGGATGTAGGAAAATCTTTTTTTAAATTTATTTTTATTTTTTAAATATTTTTATTAAATTATTATCTGTGTACATATATTACCATTGCTCCCCCCTCCCGTCCATGCCCTCCCTCCCCAGAGTTTTGTGTCCATTGGTTGTATTTATATGCATGCATACAAGTCCTTCGGTTGATCTCTTATCTCCCCCATATCTCCCTCCCCTCCCCACTGTAATTTCACAGTCTGCTTGTTGCTTTACTGTCTCTATATCTATCTTTTGGTTCATCAGTTTATAATGTTCTTTATTATCCATAAATGAGTGAGGTCATTTGGTGTTTCTCTTTCATTGATTTGCTTATTTCACTTTGCATGATGTTCTCCAATTCCATCCAGGTTGCTGTAAATGATGAGAATTCCTTCTTTTTTTATGGCAGCATAGTATTCCATTGTGCACATGTACCATAGGTTTTTGATCCAATGGGCACCTAGGCTGTTTCCAAATCTTAGCTATTGTAAATTGTGCTGCTATGAACATAGGGGTGCATATATCCTTTCTGATTGATGTTTCTATTTTGGGGGGATATATTCCTAGGAGTGGGATTGCTGGGTTAAATGGGAGTTCCATTTTCAGTCTTTTGAGGAAACTCCATACTGTTCTCCACAGTGGTTGCACCAGTCTGCATAGGATGTGGGAGAATCTTAAAGAATCCAAAGATTCTTTGGATTTAGCCTGTTCAGGGACTAAATGCAGAATCTGGAGAGCCACTAAGCAGTTTTGCAGGCATTGCTAGCTCTCTATGTTGCTAACTCTGTCTCTCTCTGCAAATTCTGGTCACTTGTCTCTGGATTTCAGAGTTCATGATAGAAAAAGCTCACTCCAATGCTCCTGAATTAACTCAATCTCACTACTATTTCCATATGTGGAAATAACTAGATCTAAACTTTGGTCTAGTTTAGATCCATTTCATCTCTGGTCCAGTCATCTGTGACCAGTAGCCCACTGCAGCCCATGGTAAGGATAGAAGGAGTAGTTCTCAATAAAAAGTGTGGCATAAGTTAGACACACACTCGTGGAGTTATTTTAGTGTACTGTAGGTGCTAATTCATGAATTCCAGAAAGTAGTAATTTAACAGACAATAATCCATATCTGGTCTCCTTCAGAAATGTGTACAAGATCTAGACTTCATCAGAAATGTGTATAGGATTGAGAGTTCAGTATGATGGTGTTTGTTCTCTTAATTGCATCTCATCTTCTCTGGTCACACTTATCCACATAGCCTCTTGGGCTCGTTCTTTTACTCATTTATATTCCATTTCCAGATATAAGGGAAATCATAAATCATTTTCAAAATCTTCTGATTCACTCATTCCTGGATGGAGATAAAAGTAGAAATAATAGAACTGCCCTAGTGAGATTCAGTTTCATGCTCTTCAAAGTTGATGTGGGTATTATTTCTCCAGTGAGCATTCTTAATGTTCTCAATAATACCAGCTGTTGTGATTTTCTTACTAACATGGTCTTTAGTGAATTTAACTTTCTGGCTTGTTATAGCACATCTGTGTGACAATGGAAAATTTTCCATAACCATGAAATTGGGTTTGAATTTTGAAATAATATTTCTGAGGATGATGTATCTATTTAGAATCTGGTGATAGCAAGGTCTATGTCCCCATAAAATATGTTTCCAAAACAATTGTTTATATTCACTTATTCTTTAACCTTTTATTTACTGTTATTGTAAAATTAACATAGCACTGTATGGGCTAAAAAAAAAAAAGAGTGGAAAACTCTTCCACAAGCTGATTAATTTTTTTAAAAAAGAGAATATTTTAATATAATATTTTGGAAGATAAAGGACATGCTATAAATTATGTTATGAAGTTCAAGATAGAAGATGTTCGAAGAGGAGAGGTCCAATCCTATCAAGGAAAGGGTCATGGTATTTGAGAAATTGAACCTATAACAGTGCTCTTAAAAGAACTAGTTTTTAAGTATTTAAACATTTATTTTTGTTATTCACTTTATTTCTATTTTGGCCATTGTTTTTATTTAATAGCCTTATTTAACACTTTTGAAATGCTAATTATTTACTCATCAATTATTTCATAGGAGTAGAAGGAAGAAATAGGTTCAACCCTGTTATACTCCTGAGGCAAGAGTATAAGTGAAGATCCACATGTCATAGGTGTAAATATTTTATTTAAAATATTAATTAAACTTTAAAAGCTTTATGTTAACATTTTTATTTGTTTAAAATGCATTATACAGGTAAAGTTTAAAATTAAAGCATTAAAATTTTTATAAAATATAAAGCTATTATAAATTTTAGCTTTCAGTGTCCATCTCATTGATAATGTATTCAGTATCACACTTCATGCACATGATCATGTCTAGGCTTATTAGTATACAAAAATAAGAGTAATAGAAATTGTTTAATTTTACAAAACTTTATTTAGCTGCCATGTGCAACTGTTGTAAATACTGTGAACTACATTTGTGGTTTTCTTCAATCAGAACTCTCTGGTACTGTGAAATTTAATTAAAAGAAAAGCCAATGTTCAGATGCTTGGCTAATGGGAAAGTACACTTCCTTATGCAACAATCTATTAAAGTCATGCTCTCTTGGAAGGGTTTGACAATTCAATTATTTTGCCTTTTTGCTTAAGCATGTTCACCTCTCGAATCTATCTCCTGGAGCAGAGTCCCTCTCTGAAGTTGGCAATGGCACAATCCTCAAATCTTTATGGTGTTTGGATACAGTCACCTTTTATTTCATAAAGACTTAGGGAAAACCATGTGGAGAAGCATAGGTCTGAATGGTGTTAGTCAAGGGGGAGAGGGGGCGGTTTCAGGCTAGGCAGAGTTAGAACTGAGAGCCAGATCCCCAGTGACAAAAGTATACCTTGAATGTGTGTGTGTGTATGCGTGTGTGTGTGTGTGTTTGAAACATATGTGACCCAGCCCAGGGACTATTGCTCAAGTCTAACATTAGTCTGGCGAGAGAGGAAGTAGCAGAATAGTCATGAGATAAGGGTAGCCTGGACATTTCCCACAAGAACATAAACTCAGTAAGGGTTCCAATTTCTCTATGTGTCCCAAGCCTAGAATATTGTCAGACACTAGTAGCTATCCAAGAAACACTTGTTGAATGGTTGACCAGTGCACAGGTAGTGAATGATGCTTGATAATTACAAACCCTCACTGAAAGCTCAGGGGTGGCCATTCCTCTGGTCATATATTTTGATGCCATGAGTCTTCACTTTTTAAAGTAATAGTTGTTGTTGTTTTTAATATTTTTTATTGACTTTAGAGAGGAAGGAAGAGGGAGGGAGAGATAGAAACATCAATGATGAGAGAGAATCATTGACTGGCTACCTCCTACAATGTCCCCTACTAGGGATCAAGCCTGCAATCAAGGCATGTGCTGGAATAAAACTCAGGACCCTTCAGTCCACACGCTGACACTCTATCCACTGAGACAAACCAGCTCAGGATAAAGTAATAGTTGTTAAATGACTCTCCTCCTAAAAATTCCTTTGATCATATTAAAACAAAAATGAGTAGTGTGTGCATCTTAACTCGTTTCTTGAATGTGAAACTTGCTCGCCAGACTTAGACCTTCCCCGGCATCACATAGCATGGAAACCATAATCTCCACGTTACTTTGACTGCAGCTGACATAGTTAGCGATGCTGGCAGTGTGCTGCCGAAGCCTCAGATGGGCCCATCTGAAAGGTGCCACGAAAGTGCACCGTGCTTTGCATGTGCAAGTGAGGAGCTGCTGAGTTGTTTCCCTGCAGGGACCGCTGTATTGTTTTTGTCTGTTTTAATAGGCCTGAATAAAATATTCCTCTCTTTTATTTGATCTGCATCCCCTAGTGGGATTTCTCCCTGCCTTCTTTTACCACGGTGACAGTTTCCTACTTAGACATTTACTTCTTTCGACAGGGCCTCTTGATCTTCAATGGCAGGGACTGTTTCTCCATCTACTGATGTTCAGTCCTAGTGTTCTCTCACTTATGGGATCATTTGCAAAGAAAGGATTCAGTTTGGGGAGTCTGGGATGGATGAAATAAATTCCATGAAATAGCAAACAACAACAAAATCAAGCACAGGTCTGATTTAAGCAGCTAAATGAATCTGGATTTATTTATTTATTTCAGATGCTCCTAGCCATGATCATAAGCATTCAGGATTAACTCGTTTGACCACACCCAATCTTCACCGGATAGAAGTCTTAACAAATATACACGCATATTAGAATGACTTTCTGGCTAGATAGTTTTCTCCTAGGAGATCTATTTGGCTGTTGTAATAAAACATGATTAGATCTAGGAGACAGAAGATGTGAATTTTAGCACCAGCAATGCCACTATATGACTACGTGGTCTTTGTCAAAATATGTACCGTAGTTCTTTTGTCCCAAAACAGAAACAAGTTGGACTAAGTCCCTCCAAAGCATTCTTGGCATGATACATATGCTGTACCTTGTTTTCCCAGCAGCTTGACTTCTGCTTTGCATCACCTTATATATCTGAAAAGGTTTATTTGAAATTTGAGGTGACTCACTGAAGAATGAGCCTTTACAACAGCTCCTGTGACTTTATCATTGGAACCTGGCTGAAAAATGGGTACAGATGAAATAGCTTTGTAAAATCCTCTATTTTCTGCATATTTATGAAACATACTGCACTTTGCACCCACATAGGTCTTTTCCTGGAAAGACAAAGCCAGAAAGCCTTAAATAAAACTGTCCAGTCAGTGAAGCTGTCCTTGAGATGACCCAATTCTGTTACCTTCTCTTTCACAGACCTTCTCCTCCATTGTACAAGGCCTTCAAGCCACTTTCCCTTGTAGACAGCTGTCCCTACCCCACCACCAAGGCCTAAAATCCTTAAACTAGGCTGTGTCTAAACATCCCCCATATATGTTTAATGACAAAAAAGTAAGAATGTTCAAAATTCATCCTGCCACTCTAAATGGTTTTGGCAGCTCCTGACACATGACCAGGCCTAGTCAGTCAGAGGACCCAGACTCTTGACACTTTAATGTAGGGCCTGAAATGATAAAACTCAGACATGAAAGCATAGGGGGAAATCTTCTTGACATTTGGCAGTGACTTTGGATCCCAACTTCCTTCTTCAAAGTTTGAGACATATATTTTGCCTTGTTTTATATTTAGGTACATCTCTCAAGCCAAGATGAATATAAGGCCTTTGAAGGAAAGAAGTATATCTAATTCATATTTTTACTACTTTATTTCTATTTGATAAGTGCTTGCAAAATGAATAACTAAAGAAAAATTTCCAGGACCAGACATCAAAATCTTTGATTGTTGCCCAGGTAATCCTGGAACCAAAGAAAACAGAGCCATTCATGCAAGCATAGTCACTCTTAGGCCTTGCCTCTTCTCTTCAAGAAAAAGACTAATTTTGATCCCATTTGTCTCCTCTGTTCTTTCCAACAATATTCTCTAGATATACTCATCCAAGTTGGCAAGTTAAATACTTAAAAAATCACCTAGTGGAGTGGGCAGATTCCACCTTTATTCCCAGACTTCCTTACCGCTTCTGGCTCATTTTACCACTGCATCATCTTTGTGTTCCTGGCTTCCAGAACTCCTGCCTGGGCTTCTATAGCTTGACTCCTGTGTGCAGCCTGGTCTTCTGGTTGATGGCTTGGTTCCAGCCATCGCTTCCTCACCTGAAAGTTTATTCCCTTCAGCTTTATAACACATGGTCAAGTGTAAGAGAAGGCCTTTCTCCAGCCCCCATAGTGGTCCTAAGGGATCAATTCAGGTTCTGCTTAGACCTTGCCTGACTCCCACCCCAAAGAGAAAAAGGATCCCTCAGAACCTTAAATCCCATTGTGAGGCCACAGCCTCATCTCACTGAGAAGTAACACTCTGACCTGGTCAGTCACCTGAACTGGATATTATGAACGGGGCAGGGCCATTGGTTTCATCTGGTCCTGCTGGTGTATGGATGGTCAACTTGACTAAATGTTACTGGTGTGTTGTAAGTATGTATGACTCCTCAGAAATCATCAGTTTGCCAAGTCATACTGAATCATTCATCTGGAGGTCAGCTGAAGGGGTTAATTAAAAACACCTGCATTTAATTGTGCTAATGTATACTTTCTTCTTAGTGTGCACAAGAAGGCAAAACCCAGAAAAAAAAGAGACGCCTCTCATGGAGAGAGAAGTTATCCAGAAGCCAAGATGAATGTGGGTAGAGTCTGGACACTCAGAGAATCAGAGCTAGTACTAATTAAATTGGGTTGTAGTTAAGTTAAAACTCATCTTAATGTGTCATTAAACAAGAATATACTGCAATTAAAGAGCAAAACATCATTGTTTATATAAAGTACAAACAGTGTACCTTTTCTACTTAAAATATTCCTCTTTTGTTTTTTCTACAACTTGGTACTCCTTATCTTACCTACATCTCAATGTTAATTTGAAAATATATGAATTAACTGAAATTAAATTATTTTAAAAAAATATATTTTATTGATTTTTCACAGAGAGGAGGAGAGAGGAACAGAGTCAGAAACATTGATGAGAGAGAATCATCAGTCAGCTGCCTCCTGCACACCCCCTACTGGGAATGTGCCCGCAACCAAGGTACATGCCCCCAACTGGAATCAAACCCGGGACCCTTCAGTCCGCAGGCTGACGCTCTGCCACTGAGCCAAACAGGTCTTGGCTAAATTATGTTTTTTTCTTATGCTCCTCGGTATAAAGTAAACAATGTGTCAGTTATTTCTGTAAGTAGAAAACAAGTGAAGTTACTAATTGTAATTATTATATGCCATCATATATATCAAAGTATAAATCTATATTGCCTTTCTATTTCTCAGTTTTTTATCCACAAAGCATTAAGTTCATATGCTCTGCTATAATATTGCCAAAAAGAAACTATATGGTTTTCTGTATGACTTCCCATATAGCTGCAATGCCCACCGCTCCTTGCTCAGGGAAGACAAGTTAGGAAATTCATGTTGATGTGGCTACTGATTAAACCAAAGTTTATCCCATTTATAGGCTGCCAGATGACCCATGAAATCATGACACTTGGTTGGGGGAAGGTCCCCAGTATAACTAAGCAAATAATGTTTCTGTCAGATTTTGGACTAGAGAATGATCTAGTTTGGTATGAGAGAAGAAGGGCACAATAACTCAAAGGTAAATATTCTATGGTCCAAAGAAAGTTGAGATAACTAGAGTTTCCTTGATTCTTCACAACTTTCCTGACAATAAATAATCCTTTTATAGTGGTCTCAAGAAATACCTATTTATTGCAATCAAGAGAATATTCTAGTTTCTTGCTACTCAGTGTGGTTCACAGGCCAGTGGCATTGGCATCAAGCACTGGAAGTTAAAAAAGGTAGTGTCTGAGGGTCCACGCCAGAATCAGAATCTGCATGCACATTAAGTTTTGAGAAGCTTCAGTCCAGTATACCTCATATAGCAGACTTCTGTATTTCTTAACATTCATTCTCTCCCTCTTCCACAATAATAGAATCTTAGCTGGTCACATTGGTGAGTTCTCAGCTCCATGTTTACTCACCTCCCTTCCAGTTGTGTGAGACTATATTCTGGCCAATGGAATGACCAGAAGAGTGATTGGAACCATTTCCAACTCTTGCTTTTAAAATGGCTAGGCTCTCCCTCGGTCTGTGAAATGGGATGAATGATGGGAATCACTTAGGACCCATAAGTGGGTGGTACAAGATGAACATGTCAGAGCCTACCAGCATAGAGCTGCTCATTGACTTCTGGACTGTTACCTGAGAAAGAAACACCTTTCTTTTTTCAATCATTGTAAATGGAAGTATGTTTAGCTCAGTCGCTCATCATGTACACTAACTCCCAGATTAGTATTAACAGAGCTAGATGAGCAAGTGTACAGTCTCTCCAGAATTAAATGTTTAACTCATTAATAGAGCTAGGAACAGCACTTACATCTGTCTGCTTCCTTGCCTACATTGAAATGGGCATGAAATAATTAAAAAACAAACCCCTAGTGGGGGGGGTGTAGAAATGTAGCTTGGAAATTAACTATAGAAAAATAATTTTTTTTAAAATTAGTGAACAAAGATGATCTGGTATTATAACTTACCAAGAAGTTGTTCTTTTCTGCAAAAAAAGTTGGTATGATCAACAAGTCCCCACCCAGTTTAAACCAGTTGAAATTTCAGGCCATTGTACAAGCTTGGTTTACATTATAGAAAAAACTTACCTCCTGGATTTATAAAAATTCCAACATTGCAAATCAGAAGAGAAATAAAACCAAATACTTCCAATTGACAAAGTTCATTTTTAAAAATAGAACTTTCAGTAATGTTAATCAGAGTTTTCTTAGTAATTCATGGCACTACTGTGTTACAAGGAAATAACCAAATCCATGTGGGATTTGGAGCATTTGGAGACATAGAATTACTGAATTATGTGGAATCAGGATGACAGAATAAAAACTCATACCAAACTAGGCATGGAGACATTTTCTTAGTCATTCTTGGCTGAAAGTTTTATAATGCCTTAGTGTAGAAGTATAAGAGGTAAGATATTCGATACAAACTCTAATTATTATTATACATCTGGACTGTACTTTGTGGTTGTATGTTTACCTTTAAGACACTGTGGAACATAGGAAGACCCATTAAATAATATCCCTTACTGAATGGGCCTAAGCAAGTCCTAGCTCTATTTGCTTGGGACACATAACCCACTTGTCTCACTGGAAGTGCCCACCAAGGCTGGAGTCAGAGAATACAAACACAGAAATGATAACTGCAATTTACCCCCTTTCTTGGATCCTTCCTGAGCCCAAATTCTCTGTTGAATACTTCATGAGACACCCCACCCCCAAAAAAACATCTGGCCTTCATTTCTGTAATCTGTTCTCCATTGTGTTACCTTCCAATTTAAAATTTCTCATTCTTTTTTCATTGTCATGGTTTCTTTAATAGTGCACTGAAGCTGTGGGAGAAAATAACTTATCTTTCCCATCCTAGGTAAGGTAATTTTATTGCTTTTTCTCAGGTTCCCAGCAATGAATATAAGATCTATTAATAGCTAAAACAGATTGAGAGTTGTTTTTAATTCTTATTACTCAATACCCTTGTCTAAAATCAGACTCAGACATTTATTGTTGCTTTTATCTCTAATTTGAGGGCAATTTTTTCCCTGTCTTTGGAGCTGATGGCTAAGCTACTACAAGAACAGCTAACCTCTGCATCATACTTCACAGAGTGTAAAATCCTTTTCACACAACTTCCTTTTGGATTCTCACCACTTCCCTGTGGGACAAGTATTGTTATTAACTCTTTTTTACAGATTTGTAAATTGAGCCAAATGTTAAGTAACTTGCCCAAGAGACAAAGCTCAAAACTCAAATTGAGGTGGTTTTATCTCAATCCCGAGTTCTTTCCGTTAGTTATCCTGTTTAAGAGGATCGTGATTGTAACCAATAAGACCACCATAGTTATAGCAGCCATTGGTTACTATGAGTTCTTTCTACGTTCCTAAGGAGGTTAATTATACCACTTTATTTAATCCTCTTAACAGCCCTTATAGTTCTTTATCAATTAGGAAAGCTTCCAGCAGCACAAAGCTAAACTAACAGAGATTTAAACAAAGGGAATTTGCTTCTATGGAAGTCCAAAAAGAGAGTTCCAGCATTGTTTTAGTAAGTAATTGGTGTCAGGTCTCTAGATTGCCTCTTGGTCTTCCATTCATGATTGGGAATAACGACCAGAAAGCCTAAAACATGGTGCTGTCACATGATTGCATTCCAAAGCGGAACCAGAACAAAACTTTTCTCCTTCTGGGCCTTTCATTATCAAGGAAGAACTCCAACTAACTTTTTTTTTTTTTTTCATCTCATTGATCAACCAGGCTTGTCCCTAGGCCAGACACTGGGCCAACTTTCCTTGAGATCAAGAAAATTTCCTACAGAAACTAAAAAATAAAATAAAATAAAAAATAGCTGGGCTTCATTCAAAACCTGCCTGCACCAAGGTGGAACCCAGCTCATGTTCTGTACAGCCTGCATGTTAAGCTGTGTGGCCCTTTGTGTGACTCCAGAGAATGTATAATGCTTTGCAGCTCATCTGCCTATTAGATTGCCTTTTCATAAATCACTAGAGGCCCGGTGCATGAAAATTCATGCACTGGAGGGGTTGTCCCCTCAGCCTGGCTTGCCCCCTCTCACAGTCTGGGAGCCCTCAAAGGCAGGAGGCGACCCAGCAATCAGGGGAAGGCCATGCCCCTCCAGTGCAGGCCTTGGCTGGCATTGGTTACCTGAGCCTTAGGCAGCCCTGGGTGGCTGGGCCGCTGCCATTTGAGGCTTGCCTGCACCTTGGGCCAGCTCTGGGCTGCTGGGGGGAGGCGGGGGGAGGGTGGCTGAGGGTACTGGGGGACTCCGGAGGCAGGCGTAGGGAGCCGTGCCACGTGCATTCCACATGCCTGCCACCCCAGCGGGGCTGAGGGGACTGGACATCGACATCTTGTGGCTGTGGGTACCACCATCTTTGAGGGCATGATGGCAAATTAGCATATTCCCTCTTTACTAGATAAGATAGGAAGGCCAAGAACTAGTTGGGAATAGCTCTAGCATGTTAATGAAGAAGATAGTAGTGATGTTTGATATTTAATAGGCAATGGAGCCAGCCACTGAAAGTTATTCATAACCCAATTTTAAAAATGAGGAAACCACAGCATGGGGAAATTATTCACCAAGGTTACACAACTGTTAACTTACAAAGTAGAACTTGAAAATTAGTTTGTTTGAATCTGAGGCTCAGATTCCCATCACTGACCTAATTGCTTTCCTTAGATGAAGCCTAATATTAAACCCTGCAAATTGACAGAGGTACACAATCCTACAAAGTCCAATAAATTGATTTCTGAGGAACTAGACTCCAGATTAATAAAAAGTGGACAGACTGATCAAAACTGCTGAAATGGTTACTTTTATGGGCTTCTGAAATGTCCTTAGTAATATACAGGGCAAAGGACACTGAACATTATGCATACTGGTACACATCCTTAAGGCTTTGCCTTTTCCTGACCTGCAAGGAGAATCATGCTGTCATAAGAACTAGAGATTCTAACTCTAGTTGCTGAGTCTACCAACGATTTCCTCTGTGGCGATCCATATGCACTTACCTCCATTTTTTTCCCTCAGGCTAATAATACATGTCAGTTGAAGCTCGGTGTTTTATGAACCAAGGGTGAAATTATTAAATTTTATTGTTTGTGATTCCTTCCTTAAGTTTTATTCCTATAATTGCAAACTTACTGCATTCCCCAACCTCTATTTTGAATTTATTACTAGCCTTCTTACTGCCTTTTTAGATCTCAGAAGTAAACTTCAAATATTTACAAATCTCAATTTCATGTTTTCCCTTTCATAAATCTGTGGGCAAATTCGGTGCTGGAGACAGAGAGTAATAAATCTGGATATTTATGTATTGTGCCAGCAGGCACTGCGCAGGCTTTCCCGCGTAGCTTGGTCAATGAGCTTCAGTCTTGACCTGTAACACTGGCTCTAGTCTAATCCTGAGGCTCATATTAACAGAATCATTATAAAACATCTGGCGACTTGTATACACAAAAACCATTCCCAGATTCCTTCAGTCATAATTTGTAATCAGACAAGTTTAGGAGGCACATATGTTCTCCATGCTGACAGTGGAAAGGGAATCCATGGTGTTCCCACCATTTATTACACTTATCTTTTAAAATAGGGATATAGTGATGGCCACTCTAGTTTTAAGATTATGATAAAACTTTCAAGCATTATGAAAATCTTTTTCTTATAAGATCTCTTATTCTAAGCATATTTAATGTGCTTAAAATGAAATATAAAAGTTCTAGAAGAAAACACAGCAGAATTAGCAAACAATTTTACAGTGGGGAAGGCTTTACTTCAAATGACACATTTAACCATATAAAAATGTAATGTTTATGTGATAATAATACCCAAGACAAAACCAAAGATAAATGATACACTGAATAAAAATATATGCATCTGAATAGCAAAAGGCTATTTTTTCCAATGTGCAAAATAATCTTATCAGTCAATATGAAAAGATGAATAACAATTGTAAAAGCAGATAAAGAACATGAATAGAAAATTTACAGAAAAATACAAATGGGGATTGCAACAAGATGGCGGCAGAGGTAAACGCCTAGCTGCAGCCGCACTCAACAATTTCAAAAAATACAACTAAAATATAGAGTGGACACTATCCAGAACTACAGGAAAGTTGACTGACTGGGAATTCTACAACTAGAAGGAAAGAGAAAACCAGAAGGAAAACCAGAGGAGCTGTAAAAGCCTAAGGTACAGAGACATGGTGTGCGCGCGCGGGGAGAGGACAGAGCCAGAGAGGAGGGGCGGCTGAGTGCCTGGCTGGCGTTCCCCAGCGGAAGGAGATAAAAGCTCCGGACTATGCTGAACCCCAACTCCGACTGCACTGAACCCCAGTGCTGGGCGAGACCCTGGGGTCCAGGCTCATACAGAGGGAATCTGGGCTGTAAGGCGGAAGCTCAGCCAAGCAGCGAGAAAGGCAGAGCTCCGGAGTCACGCACATTGCGCGCAGTGGAGGGACTGTTCACTGAGCTGCTGAATTGCCCCAGCAGGAAGGACTCAAAAGCTCAGGACTGTGCTGAGCCCCAGTTCTGACTGCACTGAACCCCAGTCCTGGGCAAGACCCTCGGGCCCCAGCCTCATACAGAGGGAATCTGGGCTGTAAGGCAGAAGCTCAGGGAGAGCAGCAAAAAGCAGATCCCCTGAGTCGCGCACATTGCGTGCACAGAGGACAGACTGTTGATTGGGCCGCGAGATCGCCCTAGCGGGAAGGAGACATAAGCTTCGGACTGTTCTTAACCCCACTTCCAACTGCTCTGAACCCCAGTTGTGGGCTTGTTGGGGGAGAGACTACACTGTCTGGTAGCGGGCGAAGCTCTAGGGCGCCTTTCTCTCAGAGGTGCTTGCAGCGAGTACCAAAGGACTCTGAGGAACACTGAGACTCAGGAACCTCAGAGGGCGGGGCTAACCGGAAGCCAAGGCTGTAGGCTCCACCCAGAAACTCCGCCCCATCCAAGCTGAACTCAGAGAGGCTTTTGCAGGTTTCCAAGTCTAGTGGAATAAGGTTGCCTCCTGGCATAGACACAGCTGATCCTCCCAACCTACCAACCCAGGGAAGCAGCAAAAATGTCGAAACGAGGAAACAGATCACAAATGAAAGAAATGGAGGACAAAAAGCGACTGGATATAGAGTTCAAAACCACGCTTATAAGGATGTTCAACAATCTCTTAAAAAAGGCCGATAAAATAAATGAGACCTATGAGGATATGAAAAGGGATCAACAAGAAATAATAAAGGTTCAACAAGAAATGATAAAGGATCAACAAGAAATGAAGAATACATTCTCTGAAATAAAAAATATTATGCAGAGTCCTAAAAACAGATTGGAAGATTGCAAGAATCAAGTCCAAGATTTGGTACACAAAGAGCCAGAGGACACTCTTCCACAGAAGCAAGAAGACAAGAGAATCCAGAAAGTTGAAGATAATGTAAGAAACCTCTGGGACAACTTCAAGCGAACCAACATCAGAATTATGGGCATCCCAGAAGATGACAGAGAGCAAGATACCGAAAACATATTAAAAGAAATAGTGACAGAAAACTTCCCCCACCTGGTGAAAGAAATAGACTTACACGTCCAGGAAGCACACAGAACCCCAAACAAAAGGAATCCAAAAAGAACCACACCAAGACACATCATAATTAAAATTCCAAGAGCTAAAGACAAAGAGAGAATATTAAAAGCAGCAAGAGAAAAGCAGGTAGTTACCTATAAAGGGGCACCCATACGACTGTCAGCTGATTTCTCAACAGAAACCATGCAGGCCAGACGGGAATGGCAAGAAATATTCAAGGTGATGAATAACAAGAACCTACAACCAAAAATACTCTACCCAGCAAAGCTATCACTCAGAATCGAAGGCCAGATAAAGAGCTTCACAAATAAATTTAAGCTAAAGGAGTTCATCACTGCCAAGCCAGAACTATATGAATTGCTAAAAGGGGTTCTTTAGGAAGAGGAAGAAAATAAAGATAAAAATTATGAACAAACACGTAACTATCAACAAGTGAGTCTAGGGAAGTAAAAATCATGATGAACAATATTAACTGGTGAATATAATAGAATCAGAGGTATGGAAGGGGAGTGGACTGATGATTCTCGGGGAAATGGGGAGTGGGGCGGGGCAGGAAGAGACTGAATATAAACTGCACCTATGGATGAGGACAATGGGGGATGGGGAAAGGGCAGAGAGTTGAATGGAAACTTAGTGGAGGGGAGCAATGGGGGGGGGGAATGAGGAACATTTGTAATAATATGAACAATAAAGATTTATTTAAAAAAAAAAAAGAAAAATACAAATGGTGAAAGAAAAAAAGAAAGAAACAGGTTTAACATCATTTATAATTCAAGAAATAATAATGAAAAGAATGAGATTTTTTTTCAACATCATATTAGCAAAAATTAAAATGTGGCAATACCCAGCGTTGTCAAGGGTATGATCAATAGGCCCTTTCAAGCATTGTTGATGAGAAGATAAATTAGTGAAGCCATTAAAGGGCAATTTGGTAGAATCTATCAACATGTAGTATCTACTAGTACCCTTTGGCTTGGCAACTCCACTTTATAAAATATATATATATATATATATATATATATATATATATATATATAATTGCCCCATATACAAATGTGTGTGTATTTGTATGTGTGAATACTCATGTTCATTTCAGCCTTGTTAGTATTTTCAAAAAGTTGCAAATACTTTCCTTTTCATCAATGAGTCAAGTGGTTAAATAAATGATGGAACACCCTATAGTGGAAAGTAGGAAACTTATGTAATCCTACTTTTTAAAAAGGCTGTCATCTCTATATATACAAGAGGACATTCTTTTCAATTATTAACTGCATATCTGTAATTTGGGTCCCTGTAGTAAAAAAAATTCTGAAGTAAGGTAAAAGCCATCATAACATTCACTATGTAACTGACCATTGAAATACCTTCCTTTGCCTCTCAGATATTGAAAATAGCTCAAATCATATGCATTCCAGATGTTGACCGGTTAGTCTGAGACCAACAATTCAAGAGGACGCAAACAATATCAAAGATGATAAGACAGGAACTTCAAATGAAAATCATTTGAATGTCAAAGGATTTTTAACTGAGATCTTCCAGAAAACTGATAAAGCTCAAAAACTGTTTTGTGCAAACAGCTGTCCTTAAGATAATTCTGTGAATTTAAATGTAAGTGGAGACTTGTTATATTGCACTATCATATACTTTGGAGGGGTGAAGGACCTAACCTTTCACTCCCAGCAATGTTTGATGTCTTTTCTCCAAGAAATATCACAATGTTGCAATTATAATCTAAATTTTGTTTAAGATGAGAAATATATTTTCATGACATTTAGGTTTTTTAAAAAAGAGTTAAGTCCCAGGAAAATCTTCTCACTATTAACCATTGCATTTTGGCATCAATTTTAAGAGGTCTTTTTCCATCTCTGTGGTGCTAATACTACCTCTTGTGTATATTGTTAAGTTAATAGTGTAGATTGCCAAAGTGTTTCCATCTGCCTGAATAAATTTTTTTTAAAATATATTTTATTGATATTTTACAGAGAAGAAGGGAGAGAGATAGAGAACCAGAAACGTCGATGAGAGAGAAACACCGACCAGCTGCCTCTTGCACACCCCCTACCGGGGGATGTGCCCGCAACCAATGTACATGCCCTTGGCCGGAATCGAACCCGGGACCTTTCAGTCCACAGACCGACGCTCTACCACTGAGCCAAACCGACCTCGGCCTGAATAAAATTTTAAAATTGCATAAATATACATAGGGGTGGGCAGAAATAGATTTACAATCATAATACAAATAAATAATCCTACATAATAAAAGGCTAATATGCAAATCAACTGAAAGAGGGAATGACCAATTGTTATGATGCACACTGACCACCAGGGGGCAGACGCTCAGTGCAGGAGCTGCCCCCTGGTGGTCAGTGCACTCCCACAGGGGGAGCTCTGCTCAGCCACAAGCTGGGCTGATGGCTGTGAATGTATTGGTGGTGGTGGGAACCTCTTCTGCCTCCTTAGCAGTGCTAAGGATATCTGACTGGGCTTAGGCCCACTCCCTGAGCCTAAGCTGGCAGTTGGACATCCCTCTGAGGGGTCCTGGGCTACAAGAGGTTGCAGGCTGGGCTGAGGGACCACTCCCTCCTCCAGTGCACAAATGTCATGCACCAGCCTCTAGTATAATTAATAAACCACAATACAAAAATAAACTGTTTTGTGTATTTAAAACTATAAATCTACTTTTGCTCACCCCTGTGTGTATGCCTGTCTATACTAAGAACATTCCCGATAAAATACATAAGAAACTAGTGATAGTAAGTACCTGTGGGGCAAGAAAGATGTAGAATTGAAGGATAGAGAAATAGACATTTACATTTTACTCTTATTTGTTAGAACAATTTAAAAAATATTTTAGTGTGAGCACAAATTAATTTTATAATATTTAAAATTCAAACATAAATTAATTAAAAATAATAAAAATGAAAGGAACAATTTTATCAACAGTTGTCAATCATGGTTGAAGATATTGGTATCGAATAAGAATTCATGCAGGGTGAATAGGGAAGCAAATATTTTACAAAAACAACTCTGTATTTTTATTAAAATATATATTTTTATTGATTTCAGAGAGGAAGGGAGAGGGAGAGAGATAGAAATATCAATTATAAGAGAGAATCATTGATTGACTACCTCCTATATGCTCCCTTACTGGGGTATGAGCTCAAAACCCAGGCATATACCTTGACTGGGAATCGAATTGTGACCTTCTGGTTCATGGGTAGACTTTCAACCATTAAACCACACTGGCCAGGCACTATTCTGTAGTTATTATAAAAGCTCCCCTAATTATGAGGATGGGGCCAAACATCTGTATAAAAGTATTCCATAACCACAGCTAAATTTACAAGAGAATCTATACCGCTATAATTTTTTCTATAGTCTTTTTTCCCTGTATCTCATAAACCAGTCATCCAAAACTTCGCCGAGTGATGGTGTCTGATGTAAAGTAGGGTTTCAATTCATTTTATTTATTTCTAGTCCCTTCCCTCCTCTTCCAATTTCCCCCCAAAGGAGGAGATGGGGAGAAAGAGTAAACTGGTATTCACTGAAATTATTCAATAGATGTTTCTTGAGCATCTACTATGCTGTAAATACCAGGGATACAAAGATAAATGGGTTATTATGCATAACCTCAAGGAAATCATTTCAGCATGATGGTTCATTTGTTAAACCAAGAATAATAAGACGTGTAGAAATGAAAAGTTCTCCTCATAGAGTATGAAAATATTAATCCTGCACTGACCACTATTCTCCTTTGTACATGTGAAAGTTATTACCTTAATAGCCTTAGCTTTTATATTTTTCATTATACAGATAGCCAAACACTCAGGTAAATGCAATAACCTATATCCAGTCAGGATTAATAAGTATCATTCAATTTTCAGGGTTTCTTTTTTTTTTCTTTCTAGTAATACCATATTAAATTTTCAATGCCTATAAAGACAGTATTTTAAAAGTTTATTTTTAGGACTTTGAATGGTTTTGTGTGAACAAATGAAGGGTGTTTTCAAGGGAGATGAGCTAAAATAAAAAGTTATCCATTTGGAAAAAAAAACACAAAACACTTTCATTTGTAATTTACCACTGGGTGTTGCTTCAATGGCCAGCCGTTGTTGATGTGCACAGTTCAAAAAAGTGAGCATCAGCGGAGTGTAGCATGCACAAGCATTGCAAGGTCCCTACCTTGTAATTGCCATCATTTTAACTATTTACTCAGTAAACTACACACTATAGCAACATTAAAAGGTAAAGTCAGACCTCAGCCCCTTGACGTGCTATGTCCTCCTCCCGATCATATTTACAATTAACCAGACGTTGGGAATTCTCAAGTCTTATTGAGAAATATTTCACTTGCTTTTGAATTATAAAAAGCTCCTTCTGAGGGGGAAACAAAAAAAAGCTCCTTCTGAGGTTCCCTACTGTACGGCTCATCTGATGAAACATTTATTTGAACAAACAAAATACATATGTACAAATAAATACAAATGTCAGGGGCTGACACACAAATGCAAACACATGTCTTTCCCCATACCCGCCATTTGACAGCATGACAGGCAAAAGAGCCCTTGGAGTGGAAACTCCGCAGAAAGCCCGGGAATGGATGGCCCGACGAACGTGCTGTAATCAATTTAATGTCTTTAGTAAATACACTTTGCTCGGAAAGTGTGCTTCTCTGATGACTCACAGTGGCAGGCTAGGTAACGGAGGGATGGATGCCGGAGCTGCTAAGCTGAAAACTGACCCGCCACCTGACTGGGGGGGGGGGTGGGGGGGTGGGAGGGAGGATGAAGGGCAGGTTTCTGACTCTCGCTGCACCTGGATGCCGGAGACCAATCATCGCCCCACCACTTTGTGGGGCCATTAAGGGAGCCTTGAACTCTGTCTTTGTCCAAATGAAAGTACAAAGAAAATAATTTTTCATCTGAAGAATCATCTTAAGATTCCCCAAATGGAAAGCAAGGGGAGTCGTAAACCTCTTAAACTCCAGTTTGGCAGCTCCAACGCAGGACATTAAGGTAAGAAGTTTATTTATGGCAGAGCAAGGGAGAGAGGGAGAGAGAGACGGATTGTAAAGGGAGAAGGGAAAGGACAAAGAGAGCATCGCGGGCCGGCTTGCATCACCCCCTGTGCCATGCACACGTGAAAGGAAACAATTTTAATCAGGAATCGGGTGCCACAAGGACTCAAAGGCAAAACCTTCTAACTCAAGTCACCCCGATCATTCGGGCAGAGTGTACATCTCCGCCCCCAAACAAGGGGTGATTGCCTCGGAATTCCCCTTCATGTCGTCTGCAAGAACGCGGCTGCGGGACATTTCTCTAGGGATAGCTGGCGGCCACCCCTCCGCTCGCCCTGCCTTCTGCCCCCCTCGTCACCAGCCAGCCGCCCCTAAGGGTTCTGCCTGCTGCCTGGAATGTGAGATTCACTTTGCAGACCAATTCCACCCCGATATTTTATGTTGCTTCCCTCGGATTTGAAGCAGAGAGTAAGTAAAGAGAAAAGTTATTTTTTCTTCTACTTCTTTTTTTTTTAGGGCACACTGTTCTTCCTGGGTCCCACAGGAAGCGGGTAGCAGGTGGGCCTTGACGGGATTACTGTGAGTTTCCGGGGCTCCCCCTGGAATGGGTGCCCTCACTGGCACAGGAGGGAGCCTGCTGGACCCTGTGCCTGTGCCCCAGACTGGCGTTGGCAGTCCTCAGCCAGGCCAACCCTCTCTGCCGCACAGAGATCTTTATGCCCAAAAGTGGGGGACCCTGGCCTGCTTCGGAGGCCAACGACGGCCTTACTCATCTTCGAAGGTATCAGCTTCACCTGGGAGGGACCTGGGCGGCAGCACAGCACACCATGCCCGTCTGTGAGGGAGCTGAGGGAGCCTTCCCTGTGGGGGGAGAAAGGCTCCCCGGAAGCTGCACCCCGGTAACTGGGAGGAAGGCAGGGCAGGGTGGGCAGGGAGGGGCAGAGGGAGGGGAGGCAGCATGCCCAGCCTGCCTGGCTCTCCCAGGAGAGGGGCAGGGAACCCCCTTCCTCGGACTCCGCCTTGGCCTTGTGGGAAGTTGGAGCCAGAAGAGGGTCCTCTGCCACCCAGGGCTGGTGTTGGGAGGGTGGGTCGGGGCATTAAGAGCTCACGCACAGACCCGCGGCCACTCATGCTGCCCCGCTTCGGACTTGCTCAGCTGTCACCACATCTTTCTTGTAACGCAGGGCCTTTAACAACCTGGAGGTGGGAGCCTGGCCGCCATCGCCTGAGGCTCCTCGGCACCCCTTACTTGGCAAGGAAGGAGTTCTTTAAAACCCAGGTAGGATGTGGCTCTCTGGACTCGCACTGCACCGCCATGGGGTACCCGATCACTCCCATTCTCCAGAGGACGGGGTGGCAGGAAGACTGTGGGGCTGAGAAGCTGGGACTCCTGGGTCCCAACCCCTGCCTGGGACCTTGGGACCACTCCCTTCTCCAACCCAGTGGTTCCCCAACTTAAAAAAAAAAAAAATGGAAAAAACTATGGAGCCAAAACCGGTTTGGCTCAGTGGATAGAGCGTCAGCCTGCGGACTGAAAGGTCCCAGGTTCGATTCCTGTCAAGGGCATGTATCTTGGTTGTGGGCACGTCTCCAGTAGGGGGTGTGCAAGAGGCAGCTGATCGATGATTCTCTCTCATTGATGTTTCTAACTCTCTATCCCTCTCTCTTCCTCTCTGTAAAAAATCAATAAAATATGTTTTAAAAAAAATTAAAAAAAAATAAAAACCTATGGAATCCTTTTCCCAAAGGAAATCGTATAAGAAACTTCAATACGTAAAACAGATCAAAGCCGAGCTGCCCCAGTGGGAGGGGTTGGGGACCACGGAGCCCTGAGCCCTTTCTCTCCTTGGGGGTGAGGCAGGCAGCCCCCAGGTGCATTTGGGAGACCCAGGTTCTCTGCAGAACAATTGAAAAGTGATTGAACGAACGGGGTGACCTCTAAGATAACTTTCAACTCTCCAAATCTCCTGATTCATAACGCCTCCCTTCTGAAATGCTTGTATGGCACCTGGCATGGTTGGGAGCAGAAGGAGGATGAGGAGGCGGGCGGGAGAAAGCCACCTTTGTGGGCTTGGTCTCCCGGGGCGGGAGTCCCAGGCTGGAGGGAGGCCTCAGTGTCTCAGCAGGGCTCCGCGTGGCGTGTCCCTGTGTGCTCTGGCCGTGGCCTTGGTGTGCAGCCGCCGTAAATGAATGCGCTTCATTTCCTCAGCAACAGGACAGCGTCCCCCCGTCCCCTCCCCTGGTGAGCAGCCGGAGGAGTGAGTGGGGTGTCCCGGTGCTGCCAGGGACAGGCTGACAGTAGGACCAAATTAGGAAGAGGACTGGCTGAGGATGCCCTGCCAAACTGCATCGCTGACGCTCAGCCGGCAGAACCCTCCGACGTGTGTGTGTGTGTGTGTGTGTGTGTGTGTGTGTGTGTGTGTGTGATCCTGTGTAGACTAAGATGATATGTGCTCTGCCAGCAGTGCAGGAAGAAGGATAATCAGGCGGGACATGGTTCTGTAATAAGTGTAAAACTAAACATCATCAACAGGCTGCAATACAAAACCGGGGGCTGGAAGTGGTTAGACTAGTGATTACAGAAAGGGCATCAGTATAGGATGTCATTTCTCAGAGAGATCCAAGAAAACGTCTAGCGCTCATTTGTATAAACAAAGCCATAGCACACACACGCTGGAGTTATTTCTGTTTCAAACATATAGTCACACCACCTTTATTTAGAACATGGGCGAGGGGATTGGAATGGTATATAAATCTGGGACATGACTCAGTATTGTATGTTCCTCCTCAGAAGAGCAAAATGCCGGGCCCGTTCTAAACAAATGCAGGGCTATTCGGCTCCAGAGCATTGTTAATCTTTTCATTAAGAGGCACAGTCATTATGTTCCAAATCCTTCTTCCAAAGATCAGATCCAGATTTTCCAGCAAATGAAACAATGGAGTCATTTCTACAAAACCCAGAAGAGAGACAGAGTAGGCTAGACACATATTGGAGACCAGATCCTTACAGTCATGGAGACCAACAGATTTGAGTAGGGGCACACACACACACACACAAAGACATATAGAATGCACTCTCTACAAAGGAAAATATTAGAAGCAAAGTGATACACTAGCCTATGAATAAAAGAAAACATGAATAGCCAACCACTCCAGCTGCTGCTGCTGCTGTGACACAGTAGAGCTTTGTGTGTGTGTGTGTGTGTGTGTGTGTGTGTGTGTGTGTGTGTGTTCCCTTCCCGTTACTGGCATTGGTTTAAGAACCACAGTTGTGGCTTGTGACTGTGCCTCAGCATGCCAATCTAGGGTGTTGCTGTTTAGAGTAGTTAGCCTACTGGGAACAAAAGGTATTTGATCTCTCCTCTCCTGAAGCCCAGGCTACCTCAGAGTAACTTGGGCTTGGCTTTGTGATGAGAAACATGCTGAACAGTTTGAAACCTCGGCAGAGCTTCCAGGACACGGGTGCCAGCTCATTGTTGGCAACCGCACGTTCCCTCCAGTAAAAACCTTACAGACAAGAATGAGCCTACATTTCCAGATGCACGCTCCCTTTGGATGAGCGTCCTGAGGGTGTAAGGTGGGAGGAAGGATATGAAGGGAGGCCTGTGATGGAGGAACTCGTGGCTGGCTCTCTTTCTGCGTTTCCTTGCTGAGGGTGTGAACCCAGGGGCAGTGGGAAGAGAAACAAAACATTTCTACTCACAGAGACGTGTGAGGTGGCCAGAAGAGAGGGACAGCATGGTGCCAATGTATACTCTTTGGCAACAGCAGATACATTTTTAAAATATATATATTTTATTGATATTTTACAGTGAGGAAGGGAGATAGAGAGCTAGAAACGTTGATGAGAAAGAAACATCAACCAGCTGCCTCTTGCACACCCCCTACCAGGGATGTGCCTACAGCCAATGTACATGCCCTTGACCGGAATCGAACCTGGGACCTTTCAGTCCTCAGACCGACGCTCTACCACTGAGCCAAACCGGTTTCAGCCCAGCAGATACATTTTGACGAAGTTCTAGGCACTAGGTAGGAAAGTCCCCTGGCCTTTCTGAGTTGTGTTGGGGCCTTTTGCACAGGAGCTGATAAAAACCGTGCTGTACCAAAACCCTCAGCAGCTCCTGTGCCTCTGGCTGCAGTCTAGGAGCAGAAGGAACGTGGAATTAAAGGGGGGAATTCCCTTCCCTGGCGACAGGTGAGAGAACAGAATGGAACATGAATACAGTGTCTCATCGATCTAGCACCCATCTCAGGAGAACAAGGGGGCTTTGTAGACTCTTCGCCGTCGATCACTATGTCATGTGTCACACTTTCCTCAGGACACATGGGCTTCAGGTGATGTAAGATGAGTTGTCCTAGGTTCCAAGGCAAAGGTAAATGGTATAGGAGTGCTATAATGCTTAACTTAAACAAAACGTGCAGCCCTTGCCGATAACTGTGGAGAATCAGATAAGGGATCAAGTGGAGGAAATTGGTGGACCCATTTGCCATCAGAGAACCATGGCCAGTGGCGGCACTAAGTCCCCATATGTGTCATCAAATCAGCATTCTATCCAAGGAGGGACACGGTGCTTCCTCTGCAGAGGCAGCTTCAAAATAACTTCCCCAAACACCTCTGTCTCCAACCAGCTTTCTGCTCCTGTCTATATAGTCTGGCACCAAAACAAATCTTGCTCTTATTGGGCAGAAATGATGCTTCTACCCAATATATATTTTTTAAATATGTTTTATTGATTTTGTACAGAGAGGAGGGGAGAGGGATAGAAAGTTAGAAACATCAATGAGAGAGAGTCATCAATCCGCTGCCTCTTGCACACCCCCTACTGGGGATGTACGCGCAACCAAGGTACATGCCCTTGACCGGAATCGAACCTGGAACCCTTCAGTCCGCAGGCCGACGCTCTATCCACTGAGCCAAACCAGTTTTGGCGCTTCTGCCCAATATAGGGCAGAAGTGGAAAAGAGATGATTTGTGTTGTTAGTACTGTACAAGTGAGGGTCATGACGGGAAACAGAAGGGCACTCCATTTGGGCGATGTGAGGAAAGGTTAACAAAGGACTGCCTACAAAAGTGTCTGCAGGCTGTAAGGAAAGTGTAAGGAAACTGCAAGAAAACAGTGCAGAATCCCAGGGCTGCTAGCAACTGGTTGAACTCCTCTGACCAGGTGAGGGGGAAGGTGTTGCTGCTGGAACCTGAAGGGAAACAATGGTGTGAAAACAGCCACCTGACAGATACACAAAGCTTCAGGGTGGATACTGGGGGCCCCTGGGTGATTCCAAGCTAGTCCCAGGGAAAGGAAGTGAGGAGAATGAATACATGGACCTCAGTCTCCTCCCTCCTTCTCACTTCCTGCTGATGCTGCTCATTGGCGGAACCCAATGGGAAGCCAGTGGTGGACCTAGAGCAATGATGTGGTCCTAATCGGTTGTCCTCCCTATGCTTAGGGCAGGTTAAAAAGGACGGGGAGTGCAACTGCTGGGGCAAATGTGTGCTCTCCAGCAGGGTTGGGCCTGAAATCCATGCCTATCAATTGGCTGTTCACCTTGGACAGGTTATTTGTTTCCTCTTAGCCCTCCCTCTGAGGTGACAGTTTCTCATATCAGTTCTGCTACACAGCCCAGTACCCATTCTAATGCCAAAGGGGAGAGGGGGGAGGAGATTGCTAATGTTGTGATTTTATCATAAACATGAAACTTTCACACAGCATTTACGTGTACCTTACTTACCAAAATGTTTTAAGTCAATAATATGAATTTATATTTAATTTTAATGCTTAATTATTTCATATTTGTTACTATGACTAAAAATTTTAGCAGCTTTATTGAAATATAATTGACATGTAATAAGCTACATATAAAGTATACAATTTAAGTTTTAACATATGCAGACACCCATGACACCATCACCACATGAAGATAATAAAGATCCATAAAAGTTTCCTCATATCATTGTAATTCTTCCCTCTACCCCATTTTATACCCCCTTCACCACCCATTGATAAGCTTTCTATCACTAATTAGATTGCATTTATAAGATTTTTATATAAATAGAGTTATATATACTCTTTTAAAAACTTGGTTTCTTTCACTCAGCATAATTTGTGAATTATGCATGTTGTTGCTAGTATACATATTTTATCCTAATATATAAAAACCCTGGGTCTGTCACATCCACAATGACTGGAGACTCGACCTAATACCCAGGCTGCCCGTGCAGCAGGCTCAGGTGGGAGAGGACTTGTGGCAGCAGAGACAAGGACAAAGGAGACAGAGACCGCACTCATATTCACAACTGCATAGATGCACAGACACACACAGTGCCCACCATTTCACAGCCTTTTCTCCCTTTCTTTCCCTCTCTCTCAGCTCACTCTCATAGCCTCTCTACGAATGAGGAAACAAAACAAACTGGGCCTGAAGAGGCCAGGATGGAAGGAAGGGTGAGCAGAGGGTGGAGCGGCTCCCACTGACCCCGCCCCCTCCCAGCCAGGAAAGAGGAAGAGGAATACTGGGAGGTAGGGAGGCCTAGAGGACTGCTGAGAAAAACAAAGAGACAGAGACTGGGCGAGATCAGGTCAGCAGGGGAGGGCAGTTGGGAGTGAGATTAGGCCAACAAGGGAGGGCAGTTGGTGGCGAGGTGAGGCCAGCAGGGGAGGGCAGTTAGGGGTAATCAGGTTGGCAGACAGAGGCAGTTAGGGGTGATCAGGCAGGCAGGCAGGCAGGCAGGCAGGTGAGTGGTTAGGAGCCAGCAGTCCCAGATTGCAAGAGGGATGTCCGACTGTGAGATCAGGCCTAAACTGGCAGTTGGACATCCCCCAAAGGGTCCCTGATTGGAGAGGGTGCAGGCTGGGCTGAGGAACTCCCCCCACCCCATTCCCTCTCCCTCTCCTACCCTCCATGCACAAATTTCATGTACCAGGCTATTAGTATTCTGTTCTATAAATATACCACAGTTTGTACATCCACTTATTCATCCATCCAACATTGATGAACAACTTTTTACTGTTATGAATAAAGTTACTCTGAACCTTCATATATGCTTTCACATCTTTTAGACAAGCAGAATGACTGGATCAAATGGTGGGCAGAGGGTGGAGTGGCTCCCACTGGCCACTCCATAGGTGTATGTTAACATTTTAGGAAATTGCAAAACTGTTTTTGCAAAGTGGTTGCACCATTTTACTAGGTGTACCAGTTAATAATTCAGATTTTGTAATCAAAGAAAACAAGATAACTTCAAGAGAAACATCAAAAGTGGTTTATTCAAAGTAATGTCCATTTCTAGATACACATTTCCCCCCATCTTTCAGCTAATTTGTGGATACCATCCCAATAGAACTTTACTTGTTTTGAGGCAAATCATTCAGAGACCCAATTTTCCACTTCTTCATACGTTTTGAAGTGCTGCTCAGAAAGTGCATGTGCCATCAATCAGAATAAGTGGTCATCTGAAGAAGCAAGGTCTGGTGAATACAGCTGGTGGGTTAATACTTCCAGGCAAGATCTTTTAAAGTGTCTTGAACTGGTTTTGAAGTGTGTGATGGTGGGTCATCATGAAGCAAAATTACTTTGTCACGTCTTCTGGCACATTCTGGTTGTTTCACAATCAAAGGGTGGCTCAAATTGATTATTTTTTGTCTGTAGTGATCAGTATTAACCGTTTCACCTGGTTTTAGAAGCTCATAATACACCACACCTTCCTGGTCCCACCAAACGCAGAGCATTGTCTTCTTTCAGAAGCAATTTGGCCTTGCAATTGATGTTGATGGTTGAGCTGGATCAACCCATGATTTTGTGCATTTGGGATTCTCAAAATAAATCTATTTTTCATCGCCAGTCACAATTCGATGCAAAAAAGACTTTGTTTTATGCCATTGAAGCAACATTTTACTGAAAACTTTTCGATTTTCCATTTGTCTTTCATTCAGTTGATGTGGCACCCATTTTCCTTCCTTTAAAAATCTTTCCCATTGCTTGTAAATGATTGGAAATTGTTTGCTGAGCAATGTTTAATCTTTCTGCAAGTTGTTTTTGAGTTTGACATGCATATTCATCCAATAATGCTTGTAATTTTTGGTCATCAAACTTTTTCGGTTGACCTGGACGTTCTTAGTTTCTCACATGGATATCATCACCTTTAAAGCGTTTAAATCAGTGTTCACAAGTATCTTGAGATGGAGCATGTTACCAATGCAGTACGTTAGAATTCCTGTTCTTCTACAATGGTGGTTTATAAAAAAAATAAACAGAATTACTATATGATCCAGCAATTCCACTCCTGGGTAAATACCCCAAACAACTGAAATTACAAACTCAAAAAATTATGTGCACACCCATATTCATAGCAGAATTATTTTCATTAGCCCACAGGTGAAGGCAACCCAAGTGTCTTTTGATGATCAAATGGATAAAGAAAATGTGGTGTGTACATATAATGGAATATTATTCAGCCTTAAAAAATAAGGAAATTCTGACACATACTACAATATGGATAAATATTGAGCACATTACACTAAGGCAGTCACAAAAACACAAATACTGCATTATTCCTTTTACCCAAGGTTCCTGGAGTAGTCAAATTCTTAGATATGGAAAGTAGAATAGTTTTAGCCATACTCTGGGAGGTGGGAGGAATGAGTTAAGGGAATAGAGTTTCAGTTCTGGAGATGAATGGTGGTGATGGTTGCACAACAGTGTGAATGTACTAACATTACTGAACGGTACACTTAAAATGGTTAGGATGATAAATTTTATGTTATATATAGAATTTTGTCACAAAATATAAACAAATAACAAACACAACATAAAACAAAGAATTTTAAAATTGCAGAAAATAGGTAGACATAAGTATAGGAGGAAAAACAAGTGTCACTGGAGCCAAGGACTTGATCACTGATATCAACTGAAGGTTGCTGATAAGAAACTTCAGGTTGCTGAACATAGTGTACATACCCAGGAGGGTTAAGGCTGTACCAAGTAAATTAAGAAGAAAAAAAATCACACACAACAAAAAATGGTGTCAATCAGCAAGACTTTATAGGGTATTCTAAAAAAAAAGTAACACAAAATAATAATGTCCAAACGTCAATAAAGAACTAACAGAGTTAACACACACACACACACACACATCAAAAACTCTGAACACTACAACTTTGACTACTGCTCTTGCCTAGTCTGTTTTACCAGTGCCTGATCTTCCACTGATCTCTCTGTATGTGATCTGTGCAAATTCTACTCAGTTTCCTCTAAGTGGGTGACAAAGACCTTGTCCCCACCATAATGCCCCCATACATTCTATTCCTGGCAGTTCCCCAAATATGACAAATCCAGGCACGGTGGAAAAGGTCACTTTAAAAATTTAATAGCTTACACACAGCATAAGATTTAATAGCAGAAACTTTGTTCATAGATGAGAGCTATTGAAAAGAGTAACGTTTGGATACTGAAAAATCAGACATGCATTCATGAACACAAAATTCATGAAATTCCCTGGAAGATAAAGTGAAAATCAGAAGAGCAAAGTACTAATGAAGAAAATATGATACTAACTTGACTTCATTCTTTGAACACCTCATATTCAATATCATTCTTCTGAAGTGTTTCATTTGGTTCATCAATTTTATTCATAATACCAGCCCTAGAAGAATAAAAATTCTCAATGGTCAGATTTGGAAGATGGGGTGGGGAGAATGTGGCCAAACAAAGGTACATGAGATAATTCTTTTCTTTGCTCCTAATGTGTTCTCATTACACAGTTGTTCAATTTCTTTTTCCCGTTGTGCCTTACCCCAGATTTAGCTGGTTTACCCCCAGGGTGTTTACTAAATTAGAGCACTCTTTTTTGGGTGGTGGTTTTCTTTCTCTGAATGAACTTCAAATGGAGCAGGAGATCTGGGTCTAGAGCTGAATCTTTCTATAACCATGACACCTCGGGACAAAGTGACTGCTTAAAGCAGCTACAACATTTAGAAGACTAAGAATTAGCATTTAATGTTATTTATAGAGTCGTTAACTAGTGGGTTGATGACCATATTTTGGGAATCCTGGCTGAGTGTTTAGGATACTGTAATTTAGAAGACATTACAAATACTTGGAGCTTTTAAATCATTCAGGCCTGGCCCCAAATAAAATGGGTAGGCAGCTCGCTATCATCAATTAAGCTACAATTAAATACTTGGCATTGTGCATCTCATCTCAGTTAATACTACAAATTTCTGTAAGGTGGTTCTGTTATTCTGTCTTTGTAAAAAGCAAAGTAAGTTTTCAAGAGAGTAGTGAGCCAAATTAGTGGCAGGCAGTAACTTAAAAGGAGAATCTCTGTGTCTGATGTTTTCTTGCTTCACCATGATGTTTCATCTTCCATGTGTTTGTCTGGGTCCTGTGAATTTGTATCTTTTATTTAAAACTCACATGGTAGCCGAAACCGGTTTGGCTCAGCGGTAGAGCGTCGGTCTGCAGACTGAAAGGTCCAGGGTTCGATTCCGGTCAAGGGCATGTACATTGGTTGTGGGCACATCCCCCAATAGGGGGTGTGCAAGAGGCAGCTGGTCGATGTTTCTCTCTCATTGACGTTTCTAGCTCTCTATCTCTCTCCCTTCCTCTCTGTAAAATATCAATAAAAAATATATATTTAAAGCTCACATGGTAATTGTGATATTTAGTGGTGTTTGAGAAAGGGAGAGGGGTTTTAATGTGTTAATCCTGCCAGCAATATAGTACAATATTTATATTTCAAAGGCAAACACTGGGAATTGGCGATGCTTAACATAAAGGAATTTATAATGATTAGTGAGTTTCACTCACTGGAGAGATATTCCTGGGGGACATGTCCAACAGATTTTACAGGCAGTTCTGAGATTATACTAGAGTCAGATTTCTCTACACTATGGCGTCTCAAATTCTATTTCTCAATTCACTATCAACTTTCTACACTTCAAATAAATACTGCTTCAAAATGAAATATTTCACTGCCTAAAAATTCCCTTCAGTTTTTACCTTATGAAAAGCATTAAAATTGTGGAGAATTAAAAAAAAAAAAAAAACCTCAACAACTCCATTTCCTAATGGGCATAGTTTAAATTTTCTGGTAGGAAGCTCTCCTGGAATTTATCATCCAGACCGTTCAAAAAGTTCAACAGTTTGTCTAGGAATGTCTTCTAACTAATGTGTGAATTGGAGCCTCGTCTGCCTTGGCAGTTGGAATTCTTCATCTTTCTTCAACTGAAGAAAATCATCTTTTACTGTTGTTTTAGATTATTTCCTCCCTCCCATTTTCTTATTTTGCTCTTCCTGGGCATCTTTTAAATAGACATAGAATCTCTGGCTCTGTTGTACCTTTTTTATGGTCAAATGTCATTGAGCTAAAACATTGTATTAGCTTAAGGTATAAAGCATAAAACATAATGATTTGATGTACATATATATTACAAAATTATTATCACAATAAGTTTAGATAAAACACATCACCTCACATAACTACAATTTTTTTTTCTTGTGATGAAAACTTTTAAGATCTCCTTTCGGCAATTTACAAATATAAAGTGCAGAGTTTTAAAATGTCAAAACCAAATAATCATTGTCAAGACCAATGTTAAGGTGTTAACACCCTACTAGGAATTTTATGATTTTAGGTATTAGGTTCCTTCCTTTAATCACTTGTGAGTTGATTTTTGTATATGGTATAAGATAAGGGTATAGTTCCTTTTTTTTTTTTTTTGCATATGGCTGTCCATCTATCTCAATACCATTTATTAAGTAAACTATCCTTTCCCCCATGTAGATTGATGGCTCCTTTGTTATAAATTAATCATTATCTATGGGTTTATTTCTGGGCTTTCTATTTTATTCCATTGATTCATGTGTCTGTTTTATGTCAATACCATACTGTTTTATAATATATTTGGAATCAGCCGAAACCGATTTGGCTCAGTGGATAGAGTGTCAGCCTGCGGACCAAAAGGTCCTGGGTTCGATTCTGGTCAAGGTCATGTACATTGGTTGCGGGCACATTCCCGGTGGGGAGTGTGCCGGAGGCAGCTGATCGATGTTTCTCTCTCATCGATATTTATAGCTCTATCCCTCTCCCTTCCTCTCTGTAAAAAAATCAATTAAAAAAAAATATATATATGGAATCAGAAAGTATGATGCCTCTAGATTTCTTCTTCTTTTTCAAGATTAATTTAGCTATTTGGGGTCTTTTGTTTTTCCATACAAATTTTAGGATTGTTTGTTAGGTTTTTGAGAAAAATGCCTTTGGGATTTTGATGGGAATTGCACTGAATTTGAAGATCACTTTGGGTAACAGGGACATTTTGGCAATATTAATGCTTCCAATCCATGAGTATAGAATAGATTCCATTTACTTGTGCCTTCTTCCATTTCCATCATCAATATTTTACAATTTTCAGTGAGAAAATCTTTCATCTCCATGGTTAAATTTATTCCTACGTATTTTATTATTTTTGATGCTTTTGTAAATGGGATTGTTCTCTTTATTTCATTTTCAAATAGTTCATTGTTAGTGTACAGAAATGCAAGTGATTGAATTTGTAAAATTGATTTTGTATCCTGCAACTTTACTAAATTTATTAGTTCTAATAGTGTTTTAATTGAGTATTTGGGGTTTTCTATATAATATGATGTCACCTATAAATAGGAACTATTTTACTTTGTCCTTTCTTATTTGGATGCCTTTTATTTGCTTTTCTTTCTCATTACTCTGGCTAGAACTTTTAGTGCCGTGCTGAGTAAAAGTGGCAAGTGTGGGCATCCTTGACTTGTTCTTGGTCTTAAAGGAAATGATGTAAGCTTTTCACTGTTGTGAATGGTGTTAGCAGAAGGCTTGTCATATATGGCCTTTCTTACGTTGAGGTACGGTCCCTCTATAGCTACTTGAGAGTTTTTAACATGAATGAATGCTGAATTATGTCAATAGTTCCTTTTTCTGAACTATTGAGATGATTATATTACTTTTGTCTTTCATTTTGTTAATGTGGCATATCCTATTGATTGATTTGTGAATGCAGAACTGCGGGGGCCTGATGTGGCGGGATCTCCCTTTTCCGCGTCCCGCACGGAAAGAGAGATGATCGAACCGGTTCTAAGGGGAGGCGGCCAGGGATTGAGAAATATTAGAAATAAAGAGAGAAGACACAGAGATAGATTTTAAGCTGGGAGCTGGGAGGGCCGCTGACCTCCCCTGCTGGAGAGGCAGACTGATGACCTCCTGAGCCACGCTGCACATCTATTTATACTCCAATCTAACAAGGGGGTTTCACAGAAAAACAAGGAGCCTGGGAGGGCCCAGGTCCCACCCACTCCTTCCTCCTGGACAAACACAAGCCAGGAACTAAGAACATATCCGCACTCTCAGGGCGGGAGTGCAACTGACATGATTCTGCCAATATCCGGGGCCCAGGCAACAACAGTCTAAAGAATGTCCAGGTATCTTCCCATTTGGCCCTCTACACAGAACAATCCTTGCATCCATGGAGTAAGTCCCACTTGATTATGGTACATGTATTATTAAATTTGGTTTATTAATATTTTGTTGAGAATTTTTGCATCTATGTTCATCAAGAATATTGCCTTGTAATTTTTTTGACGGTGTTCTCTTCTGGTTTTGATATCAAAATTGTGTTTGGAACTGTTTCCTTCCCTTCTATTTTTTAGAAGAGTTGAGAAATATTGGTATTAATTTTTCTTTAAATGTCTGGTAGACTTCACCAGTGAAATCGTCAGCTCCTGGACTTTTGTTTGTTAGAAGATTTGGATTATTGATTCAATATATTCACTAGTAATTTGTCTGCTTATAAGTTATATTTCTTCATGATTCAGCCTTGGTAGGTTGCATGTTTCTAGGAATTGTCCATTTCTTCCATGTGCCAATTTTTTTTTTGCATATAATTGTTAATAGCAGTTTCCTATGACTCTATATTTCTGTGGTATTGGTTGTAATGTCTCCTTTTTCATGTATAATTTTGTTTATTTGAGTCCTCTTTTTTTCTCTTCATAAGGCTACCTAAAAGTTTATTTTTTTTTTCTCTTAAAAACACACACTAGCCGAGACCGGTTTGGCTCAGTGGATAGAGCGTCGGCCTGGGGACTGAAGGGTCCCAGGTTCGATTCCAGTCAAGGGCATGTACCTTGCTTGCAGGCACATCCCCAGTAGGGGGTGTGCAAGAGACAGCGGGTCGATGATTCTCTTTCATCGATGTTTCTAACTCTCTATCCCTCTCTCTTCCTCTCTGTAAAAAATCAATAAAATATATTAAAACACACACACTAAACAGTTCTTAGTTTTATCGATCTTTTGTACTATTGTCTTTTTAGTTTCCATTTTATTTACTTCAGTTCTAAACTTTGTTATTTCTTTCCTTCTACTAACTTTGGGCTTAATTTTAAATTCCTTTTCTAGTTCCTAGAGGTATAAAAGTAGGTTGCTTACCGTATTTTTCGGACCATAAGACGCACCTTTTCTTCACCAAATAGTGGGAGGAAAAGTGCCTGCGTCTTATGGTCCGAATAGAAGTAGTGCCTGCGTCTTATGGTCCGAGTTGCAGAGTGGCAGCGGGTCCCCCGGGACCTTCCGTATCCCTGGGGACTGCATATTTGGTGAAGAAAAAGTGCGTCTTATGGTCCGAAAAATACGGTATTTGACCTCTCTTTTCTCTTAAGGTAGGTGTGAACTACTTTTGCTCTATCCATAAGTTTTAATATGTTTACACATTTATTGGACTCAAGATATATTTTTATTTAGGTTTCTTCTTTGACCCATTGGTTGTTCAGTAGCATGTTGTTTAATCTTTACTTTTTTTAGTTTTCCAGTTTTCTTTTTGTAATTGATTTCTAGTTTCATACCATTGTGGTCAGAAGAGACGCTTAACCTAATTTCAGTCTTCTTAAATGTGTTATGACTTGTTTTGCGGCCTAATATGTAATCTATCTTGAAGAATGTTTCACACTTACATGAGAAGAATGTGCATTCTGTTGTTGTTGGATGGAACACTATATGATAAAATATTAATATGCAAATTGTCCTCTCAACTGGGAGTTCTACCAGTTTGACCAGGGGCAAGGCCAGTCGGCCAACTGCCCAGGGCCCTTCTCTCCTCCCCCCCCCCCCCCCCCCGGTTGGCCTGGCCCCAACCCATGCATGGATTTGTGCACTGGGCCTCTAGTGTTCTGTTAGATTCATCTGGTCTCATGTGTTATTTAAGTGAAATGTTTCCTTATTGATTTTCATGCCCAAGTTCTGGAGGTTGTTAATAATGATGTCAGAATTTTAAGCCACAGTCTCTCTCTAAAGCCTGTGATGGACAGAATTTTAGAAGACCCTATGAACTTTGCCCTCTGGTGTTACTAATAAAATTATGATATGTTTCATGGAAAAATATATTTTATAGATATGATTAAAGCTTCTTCTAACCAGTTAATCTTAAGAGGAAGATTAATCTGAATGTGACTACTTTAATTACATAAATCCCTTAAAGACAGAAGTGTTTTCTGAAGAAGTCCCAGAGATTCTGCTATTTCACCACTGATGCTTTAAAGATGGAGACCTCACATGAGAAGGAGTGTGGTGGCCTGGAGGAGCTGACAATGACATATGTGTGATAGGCAACAAGAAACAGGGACTCTCAGACCTACAACTACAAGTACGTAGATTCTGCCAACAATCTGATGAACTTGGAGGGGAACTCTCCCAGTCTTCCGGCCACCTTGATTCTGGCTTTGTGAGATTCTGAGCAAGCAACTCAGCTAAGCCATGCCGGACTTCTGACCTACAGAATCAGGAGCTAATAAGTGAGTATTGTTTAAGATACCACATTTGAGATCTTTTACTATGCACCATATTCAACTGATACAGGGCTGGTGTTATTATTATTATTTTAAAATATGTTTTCATTTAAAAAATTTTTTTAGAGAGAGAGGAAGGAAGAGAGAGAAAGAGAGAAATACTCATCTGCTATGCCTTCCACACCCTTGCTGGCAATTGAACCTGCAATCTGGGACTGTGCCATGACCAGGAATTGAAATGGTGACCTCTTGTCAATACTCAACCAGTGAGCCACACTAGTGGGCTACTTCAGTCCTGCTTTACTTAGCACCAGTGCATATGTTTTTCCCTCCGCCTGGGACGTTCTCCTACCAACATGCTCCATCCTCCGGGGCAACTCCTCATCATCCTTCAGAATGGAATTAAAACTACTTTTCCAGGAGAAGCCTTTTTTGATGCCTCAGACTATGCCTAGTGCTCCCACAAAACCCTTTATCTTGCTTTCTTAGCTTTTACACCATTTAGAAATATACTGCTGTGATTTCTTTTGACAAATGTCTCAATTGGTCTCCTCTTTATTCTCAATCACGGCATCTTGTTCATAACCATCAAAACACATGTTTCTTAGTTTTTGTTTTCGTATTCAGTCATTTGCTTTCCTCTTTATTATAGGTCTTCTCTACTTATACTCTAATTTGTTGAGGACAGGCACCCACTGCAGGTGCTCACCATTGCATCCTCAATGCTTAGCTCAGTGCCAGCCCCAGGCGGCATTAGCTAAACCATCCTAGTCAATGAATGAGTAAAACTGAGTGGGAACTATGCAACCCTCTATCCTCCTCCTAATATCGCACTATGTACTGTTGTCAGCTGTGTTATGGAGTCAAGTATGGACTAATCTGTGCATTTACTGTTGGCTTTGCATTGTTTTTATGCCAACAAAAAAAATTCCAAAAAAGGTGGCTGCAAGTCATTAAAACACTAAGACATCTTAATAGATTATTGCATGAAGTGTCTAAATCATGCTCACTTTATTTAGACCATCCAGCTGTTTACAAAACCAATAGCTTAGCTTAGAAAACGAGGTGTGAACTGTGACCATGAGGGGACATCTTTAAAAAGGTAAAATATATACCAGGCTAGAAACTTGAGTTGAACTTTGGCTGGGCTGAAACTATTATTAACCTCTCAGGGTCTATTTATCAAATTAGAGCTTGAGATTAAATGTACATGAGATTTATTTTTAATCTAATTTTCCAAAAGTCATGCACTTATGATTACTTAATTTGGCAATGCTATTTTGAAGTTATTATTTCCTAGAGGTTCATTGCATATGATTAAAAAATTCTATAGGACTAATGATTTTTATAGACATACCTCACTTAATAGTAAGAAATGGATGAGTTCCAATAATGCTGGCATTAAGTTGAGTTTTTATTAAGTTAGTACACATATCATTTTTTCTAATATATATATCATTAATTTTATTTTTATTGTATTTATTGGGGTGATATTGGTTAATAAATTATATAGGTGTTAGGCATATAATTCTATAATACATAACTTATATATTGTATTATGTGTTTACCACTCCAAGTCAAGTCTCCTTCCATCACCATTTACTACCACTTCACTCGTTTTCCTCTGGCTATTCTGTTTTTCCTTATCTCTACTAGCTAATTATAGAATGACTCACTGGAAATATGATCTGCAATAAATTAACGGCAATGCTAAAATATTAATAAATGTTGAGTATGCAGAAATAAAAGTAAGAAAGAACAAAAATATGCAATAATATTTTCTAGATAATGTTTATGCCTACAGAATATTCAATTCCTTAAGCTTGATCAAGCTGGCCCGTTTTCCCCCCACTAGTCTCCAATTACTTTTCCACATACTACTTTTAAACCAAAGTAATTCTCAACAGTTTCCCATGGCAAACATTTTTTTCCAGCCTCTTTTGTTCAACTATATTTAGTAATCTTGACACAATTGTAAAATCAATTTATTCCAAGTATTTGACAGACTTTTATTAAGGTTCTACGTTTTGCCAAGCAGGAGAAGATATGGGCATGTTAGAAGGAACTTAGTCATATTGAGCCCTTTTGTGAAGTGCATTCTGAGACTTGTCGCTGTCTCCCACCAAACCAACGTGCAACAGTTACCAAGAAATGCAGACATTTATAAATATTATATTTCTAGCATTCGCCCAACTCATAAAGTTTCTGATGGGGACATCAGGGATTCTGAGAAAGAAACCCACAAAGTCCATGGAGCAGGGAAGAAGGTCGGAAGGTGGCTTCCGTTATCCATATGCACCTTGCTTAGCATGCAGACATCACCTGCAGCCTGTGCTGCCATAGTCCTGATAGAGCAAGTAGGAATGGCTGAAGATGGAAAGGAGTGAAGAGGAGGCATCGTCAGAGGCCTGACGCAGTGGGGAGGGTTGGCTGACTGAGAGGAGTGAGTCTGACGTGGAGAATAAGCATGGGAGTGGGAGAAAAGGACACCTTGCATAAACTCTTTAGTGGTTCTCCTTGCCTCCCACCTAAGTGAATAGTGCCCCTCCATTTGAGCTTTTCCATTCTAAATATTTATTGGAAAAAATGTTGGGGTCTCTGTCTGCATGTGAATATAAGTATAAAGTGAATATATACTTAGAGGATTTACAGACTGTGATCAGACTGCATGCTGTTTTAGTTTTCTATGTGCCAACTTGCTTGTGCTTGCTCTTAATTCAGTGGTTGTTATTTCCCTGTTGTTCCTATGCCTCTATTGAGTTTAGAGAAAAGATTAGTTAAGTGAATGTATGTTCACTTTTATACTTACACATAAAAGTAAACGTGCATGAAATGTGTTACATTTATTGAATCTTTTCTTATCTTTACACCAGACCCTTTCCTAGACAGTGCTGAATTTTTTTTTTGAAAAGCATCAACTTATACTTAGCCTGTGTGAGTGAATTATCTCAAGTTTAAATGGTGAAATACATAATTTTAAGATGTTCAAAATGTTTTAAGTCATTGTTACAAATCAGTGGAGGAACTTGAATTCAAGTGCATAATCCATAGAAAATATTGTGAAAATGACTGAAACCTGAATTGGAATAGTCATTGGGGCTTATATTCTTACAAGAAGTAAGCCCCTATCAATATTTACTGGGGCTGACTAAACTAAAAAATTGTGCTTGACGTTTGTTCTCTCTCTAGAGAACGTATTAATGAAGTATACATTTGTTAGTTTGAAATATTCTCAGTCTAGCAATCTCCTCCACACTAAAATTATAATTTTTCTTTGATATATAACATTGACTTTAATACCAATCTAATTTTTTTTTCATTTTTAAAATAGAGGTAATTTCAAAATAAAAAAAACACATGTACACTATTAAAATTTTGATTATATATATATATATATATATATATATATATATATATAAAACTATCACATCTGAAACAACCAAATGGATGACTGAACAGACTGTGTAGGACAACCAGGCCTGCAGGGGGTTTAGTGAGGGGAGACCAGGTTGGGGGGGGGCAGTTGGAGGCGACCACACCAGCAGGGGGTACAGTAAGGGGCAACCAGGCTAGGGGGGGCACTAAGGGGTGAGCAGGCCAGTGGGGGGTAGTTGGGGGTGACTATGCCTGCAGTGGGGGCTGTTGTGGGTGACCAGGCCAACAGGGAGGGGGCAGTTAGGTGCACTCAGGCAGGCGAGCAGGTGAGTAGTTTGGAGCCAGTGGTCCCCGGTTGTGAGAGGGATGTCCTACTGCCGGTATAGGCCCTATCTGCATCTGGCAGCCAGACATCCCCCGAGGGGTTCCAGATTGGAGATGGTGAAGGCTGGGCTGAGGGATCCCCCCACCCTCGTGCTTGAATTTCGTGCATCGGGCATCTAGAAGAAAAATAAAAGGCAGATGGGGGGAAAAGTTCCATGGGCTTTTTAACCTTTGGGTTCAACTTACAGCTTATCACATCTAAAATTTCATACAGGCAGCAGCCCCAGCCAAAGGGGGTTGTGATTTGCACTATCTGTGGATCACTTATTGCAAGAAACCCCCCCTTTAAGGAACTGCACATTGCCCACTAGACCAGACCACATCCAGTTTTCGTTTTCTATTTGACAAGGCCGTGGCTGGTCTTTTTTCAATGGCTCTTTGCCACATCGTTCCTGTCTCTCTATTGATTTTAGAGGAATGGTTCTTTAGCTGTTTAAACAAATGCAGAAAGATGTTTGTAAAGTAAAATGCCATGGTATCATAGGATGTGTGGACGATCTGACTGTAAGGAACACTTATGAGTGGCCTTACTTGGTGGCTGAGGTTTGATTCACGGCTAACTGACCTTCGGGCAGAGTGCTGGCAGCTGAGGCAAGAGAGAAGCCTGGCCCTCCTGCAGGTCACAAGGCTTCCAGGGATTTCAGGTGCACAGGGAGTCTCCATGGAACACCAGCCGGCGTGCAGATTTCTCCATATTCGCTTATGCAGTAACTTAGGAGTAAAGCTGCTACGTCAAGCTAAGACTGTTATTCTGATAGCAATTACAGTGCTTTTTTTTTTAAAGATTAGTCTTCTCCTTTGATGTTGGTTTGGTAATAAAACCAAAAATCAGTAATTAACACACCACATTAATAAGTCCCACAGCTAATTCCCCTTCACACTCAAAGACTTACCAAGAAGAAAACGAACTTTGGATTTTGGCATGTCTATACCCTCAAAGTAGCTGAACTACAGATTTTTAAATTGTCTTTTGGAAATAATTGACTCTAAGCTGGAGATTTTGTTGGCTACATTTTGTCCCAAAGCCACTTTTTAAACGACGGAGTTTGTAACTACTTGCAAACAAAGAGTAATAAGCAAAGTGCTGATGACAGTGTAATTTACAAGAGCGGTGTTTGGGGCTTTAAAAAAAAAAATTACAACAGAACTGGAAATTAGGACTCCTGGGTTCTCTCACTGGTCTTGCTACAGATTCCCTTTGTAACCTGGGTGAGTCACTTGGCCGTTTTCTGTGTGACTTGGCTCTTCCTGGGGGGTGAGGGTGGGGGTGGGGGAGTTGCGAGGGGGGGGGCTGAAAGACAGAGTGTGGCTTTAAATGAAGGAGATGGAAGGTTGCTGCGAAGGTGCAGAGGATCACATAGCCTTTCCTCCTCTCTCTGGTTTTACTTTTCATGAAGATTATTAACACTTGGCAACGAGTCCTTACTTGACAATTTATTATCCTGCTCAAATCCAGGTAGGTTAAACGTTTACACTTTTTCTACCAAAAGTCAAGTCTCTTGTGCTTTACCGAAACCCCAGATACAACATGGTGAGAAGAAGAAAAAAAAATCACGAATTTCATTTGAAAAGCCTCTTTTTTTTTTTTTTTTTTCCTGGCACGTGCACTCTGCATTATAATGAAATATTCCATTGAAACGTCTGCTCTGGCACCGCGAACGGAGAAAAGGCTCGTGTTTGTATACTCTGTGAAGTTGAACAACAATTTCCAACATATGTTAGGAGAGGCTGCCCTCTTTGGAGATGGGAAAACGGATAGCTCCAGAGGGAAAAGAGAGCCGAGCGCTGAAAAGTTTTTTGTTAATCTTTTACTGGTGCTGCAGAGCTGGAAACAGAGCAGCTTGCTGGCTGCGGGGAAGGCTGGAGCCGGGGCCCAGCCCACAGGAAATGAACACTGTCCTCCTCAGCGAGGCTACTTAAGCGGAGAGAAAACATTTACAGTACTTGTAATTACGATGGTTTTCGGCACCTAAATTGTCATAAATCACTTTTATAAAAGCCATCTTCGCACCAGTCAAAATTTGAGAGCTGCAAAATATATTCAGCTGGTGGGTAGTTTGAAATGGTGGTACATATGTTTGGAATAAATACATGTTATAATTATGGTTTTTAATACTGGGAGGTTTCTTAGGAGGATTTATACCCACATACTGATGATAATGGAGAACATTGTGCACATAATAAAGTGGTGATGGGTGGCATTTGTTCCGGCATTTCTACAAAATACTGCCTCCAAGTCTAAGGGGGTACGGTTCTGTGTAAATCCCCGTACATCAAGATAAAAATATACTTTTCGATGTATTTCCTGGAACAAACCGCCTAGAGAGAAAATATCTGCATTTTCACAACCAATTCGTGGATCTTAAAACATAATTATGTCTTATTGCATTGTTGATCCCAGAGCAGTGTTTGAATTAAAAAGGAGTGCCAATAGAATTGGTAGAAAGTAAAAGAGCTCTATTTTATAGCCAAGAGCATGGTGGGATGAAATCTAGTTTTAATAAAAGACTAGTATCATAATAAGTAGATGAGTCTGACTGGTAATTAGAATTTCTATTACATATGTATTACCTAACACCAAAGCCGATCCTACCCAGTAGAAAACAGAGGCTGGGGGAGAGGAGAATGGATTGTATACTTTGGCAGCGTCAAGGAGGAATCTGAGTGAGTTACTTACATACTTCTAACACTTTTGGAAAAGTAAATTTTGGGCTGTGAGGGCCTTGTTTGAGATCTTTCTCTATAATAATCATTCATTTGATTACTCAATCATTAATAATTGGTAAGGCCCTCCTATAATGCCAGAAATACGATTAAATTGTCACCTAGCTGTTGAGGAATTCCTGCTTTTGAGAGAACCAAAGCCGTAAACAAATAACTTCAATATACAATATATTATGTACACGAGTAGAGGAGTAGAGGTGTGAATGTAATGTTTGTCTTAGCATGCCTTGCCATTGTAAACACTGCCATAGATAACACATACTATGGGTTGTTGCTGCTGGGTCAGCGATTACAGCAGCCTAGGTAGGGGACTTGTTTAAAACTGAGCCTGGTCCGCAGATTCAGAATGGTATCCGATAGCTCTGATCTTGCTTCACTTCCATAGCGCTTGAGAAATGCCATGGACCTCCTGTTACAGCTAGTGCAAGTATTCCATAAGATCGCTTTCCTATACTGAAAGTGTGTGCCTTAGGCCAGAAGATGTGGTCAGACTGCTGAGCTAACAGCCTCCTTTAGGAATGCAGGGCCTCATCACAGTGAAACAGGCAGGAATTGGTTACCATATCAGGAAGTTGTTCTCCATCCCTCAGCTACCCGTCTGGTTCTCCCTCCATAGCCCCACCATGTTAGCAAGTTCTATCTCAGAGGTTTCATGCCATTTTTCACGCCTGCTGAGCTGCAAATCATGTACCTTTCTGGAGAGAAGATTTTGACTGGGAAAGAAAGTAAGAAGGGTATAAGAAGGAAGTCAGAAAAAGGGGGCGATGCTCAAACGGAGCCTGGGCAGGGATGCCACAATGCAGTTCTGGAAAGGAGCCCCCTTTGTGGGTGGGCGTGGGGGGTAACACACACCCTTTTCAGGTTGCTAGGCACAAGACACGCGGTGACATTGATGGCAGTACACTCTACTTCAGGCAGTAGAACATCTTCCTTGTCTTTAAAGCAAAGTTACGAAGGTATGTTGTGCAGTAGCATATCTTTTCAACGGCTGTTAAAAAAAAATATTTGAGATGGAGTATTGCTTCACTTCCATAGCACTTGAGAAGCATTGCGCCTTCTTTGGTGCTCCCATTCACCAAGACGTTTTTTGTGCCAGGCATTGTGCTAGGACCTGGAAATTAAATGATGAGCAAAACAGCATGTGCTCTCATAAAGTTATAATTTGGTGAATAAGACAGTGACTCAGGAGGAACACAATTCCAGGATGTAGCAGCCAAGAAAACGCAGCATGCCCAACTCTTGTTACGGGTGCATATTTGACTGAGGGCCCATTGCTGAGCTCCTGGACCCATTCCCACAAAAGCGCCAAGACTGCCCTTCCCAAGAGCTGCTCCCCCAGCGAATGAGCACAACAAGCTCACTCCTGCAGCGAATACAGTGGATTGCTCTCAGAACGCATAGAAACAGAGAATGGAATAGTGGTTGCCAGGGGCTAGGAGTTGGGAGAAATGGGGAGATGTTAGTCAGAGGGTATACACTACCAGCTATAAGATGAATAAGTTCCGACGAGATAATGTGCAGTGTGATGGCGAGAGTTAGCCATACTGTATTGTAACCTTGACAGTTGCTCTGAGAATAGAGCCTTAATGTTCTCCCCATAACAGCAACAACAACAAAGTTGTAATTGTGTGGGTTGAAGGATGTGTTAACTATTCTTATTGTGTTATAAAACTTAACATTATGTCATATGACAATTCTTATAAAAGCTAGAGGAGCCCCAGCAACCTGACTGGAACTTTCTTAGGACTTTGCTGAGGTCTGGGCTCTGCCTGCCCAGTCATCCTCATTCCCAGCTCTCATTCCCAGGAGTCAGACTGAGCACTGTGTGCAAGGCTCTCCCTGTCTTCTCTCGTTCCTTCCCCTTTATCCTCTATAGCCATCTCTTGTACAGCTAATCCTCTGTGTCTGCTTTCCAGAGGACCTGAACTAACAAGTGGTGTCCTGAGTCATCTGACAACGCAGCAGGATGATGGGGATTGGAGACTGCTCACTCACCACCTAGAGGGGGGGGGGAGTCCTGAGTGGCATGCAGGGCACAGATAATCCCTAACACATGGTAGTGGCCCAATTAGTAAAGATTTCATTGGCGGTGAGCTGAGAAAACGTCTTGGTGAATGGGAGCACCAAAGAAGGGGCAATGCTTCCTGCATTTGACAAAAAGTGGGCAGAGGAAGCAATGCCTACAAGTGAAGTTGACTAGATACAGCTAAATTGCTTTGGCGCCCTGCAGAGGGATAATGAGAGAACGGGGGCTGTTAACAAGGTTAAAGGCTAAGTGTGAGAGGCGGAAGTCCTCTTTAGTTGCTTACAGAGGGGCCTTTATCTCCTTCAATGGAATAGCTTACATAGCTGAGTAGCAGATGTGGGACCTCAGAGTCAGACTCCCAGTGTTCTGAGATTTACACTGAGTGGCCAGATTATTATTATCTCTGAATGCATAATAATCTGGCCACCCAGTGTATATCCTATATAATAAAAGGCTAATATGCAAATTGTCCCCTCGACCAGAAGTTCAACCGGCAGGCCGGCCAGCCAACAGCCCATATCCCCTCCCCGTGGCCAGGCTGGCCAGACCCCACCCATGCACGAATGTATGCACTGGGCCAGAGATCATAATAATATGGCCACTCAGTATATATAATGTTTGAGTGTTCAGCCAAGGCAAGTCTATTCTGCTGAAGTCAGGGACTTCATCAGGGAAACTTGGGCCCACCAACATCGGATAGTGACTTCTGGATGAATGACTCTGAGGATGTTAGCTCTGCAGACCTCCATGGACCCTCGGAGATTGAATAGGTGCTCCAATATTCCCTAGTAAGATGTTAGAAGACATGACAAGACCTTATTTCTGAAAAGCAACAGGTGTGTTCTCCTTAGGAGTTGCTTCTACCTTGTCTTATTGTTGGGTCAAAAGGGAGAGTTAAGTTACAGCTTAACTAGTTGGGGCTGTGCTAGGCCTGATAAGAGAGGAAGGATATTAGTCATTGATTACAGTGAATCTAATTACTAGATTCCAGCAGTGGGCAGGGAAGTAACATTTGATTGGATTTTGAAGGTGTCTGACTAAGGGGCCAGAATTTATGAGTGAATAAGCAAGAATTCATTGACTTTGGGGGACTGGACTCAACATGCTGGCAAGGACCCAGGGGATAGGACAAAAGCACTACTCCCATATGGCTCTTAGTCACGTAGAGAAAGTGCTGGTCAATGCTGAGTGAAATGGAAATGCCTTAGTTATCTCAGCACAGGAGGCAGGAGGGAATAGAGTCTGGTGGAAATAGTCATGCTAGAATGGATATATGATGTAAGGTTAAAACACTTACTAGAAGATTACATTCAACAAGGGAGCCCAGAGGACACACCACTTACTAGGGCCAGTGGCAATAAACTGGTGAGAGATGACAAACCCCAGTGTGAGGATTGCAATGCAGGCCCCAGAGATTTTGGAACAAGGCCATGTCTTCTGCAGCAGAGAATTATATGCCTCTTGATTAACAGACCTTGGTAGAGACAAAATAGCTGACCATGGGATACCAACTGACTATGCAACTAGAACTGCCCGGTATTGGGTGGGTTCTACCAGAGCTACCAAGTCATGAAGCCTGATTGGCCCAGCAGCACCAGCATTCCATCTTTAGCTGGAAATGGCACAGCCCACATAAGCTGCTTGGGCACAGAGCTCGGATTCCCTTGTCATCCACCACCGTCATGCCAGGACCTCTCTCCTACTCACATCTACATTTGTATGGAGAGGGCATGAAGGTATGTCCTGTACACCTGAGGAGAAGAGTAACTTGGCATGTGGGTGCAAGCCAGAAATGAGTGACGGCTGCATTATAGCCACATTTAATGGTGTTCCTGAAAGAGGGAAAATCTTCCCAAGGGCGGAGCTGCAGTCAGTCCATTTGTTCATCTAGGTACAGCACATGCTCTCCGATGTTTAATCCACGCATAAATCAGGGAATGAACCTAGAGCACAGGGGACACTGAACACCAGATGATGATTTATATTGGCAAGAAAAGGATCAAATTGTCACAGAAGTTGAATATCTAGAACTCCTAGTCTCCAGTAGACTGAAGACTTGACTAAGCAGGAGGGAAAAATTTGCCAACCTCTATTATGGTGATCCCACAAAGACAGGGCTCCGTCAGAGCTCTCGGAATGTTACTTGACACAAAATACCTTCTTTTAGAATAGAGTACTCAATGAAGTCTTTTTCTACTTCAATGTAAAAAGTAGACCAGGTTGTGGCAAAAATGAGGTTACATTGAAAGCCAGACTAGGAAATGAATTTTGTGTGAATGTACTTTCCTACAACTCAGAACAAGTACTTAAGGGAACAACTGAAAGAAGATGAGAGAAGGTCTTTTGGCTTTAAAAAAATATATTTGCCTCAGAAATACTTTGCAAAGTGAGTACAGATGTGCAGAGTCAATGGCACATTTATCTCACCAACACTTTAAAGGACATTGTTGGTACCGTTTAAAACCAATTTGCCCTCAACATTAGTCAAATTCCATCTTCTCCCTTTAAAACTTCTGTAATTAGAATATTAACAAATATGATGCTGTCATATTTATTTCTAAGGCTATACACATGATAAAAGGAGTGAAGTCTGCCTTTAAACATACTAAACCAAGAAAAAAAATAGATTCAGACTTACATATGTCACATCATAAATTATAATGCTAATATTTATTTTTCATGTACTTTACCCACATATTAGAATAAGAAATATGCCATAAATATGTACTAAAGAAAAGTAGCATTATAAAACATTTTTTCCTATAATAAAAACCGGTGACATTTCTGGTTGGATTATTGGCATAGGTTTTTTAAAAAATCACTGGTTAGACTATTCTTGAGCTCTCAGAGCAAAAAGCATTCCATAGGAAGCCAAGAAATATAATTTTCCAGCTGTTGCAAGTAGGCATATTTTGGCATGTTTTAGAACCAATGAAATGTAAGGAAATGTTAACCAGCTAATGGTTGGAATTCATTTTTATTTCTAATGGCTTGGAGACAAGATTTACAAGCCACTGATTTTTATCTTATTTCACAGTGCCTTTGTCACAAATAAAGCCAGTAAATTGGTGTCATAAAATCCCAATCACTCTCTAAGATCCTTGGGACATGCGCACATGAAAATGACTCTCAGAGATCTGGACACTTCTCCTTGTTTTCCATTTTGCTTGTGATCAAGAAAAGATGAAATGTAAGGTTTGCCTTTCATTCTGCATTTCAAGTAAAAAATCTCATCAAATGAGTAACAGCTGAGTAGCAACCAGTATCAACAGCAAGTCCAAATTGATCTTTTTTTTTTTTTCCAGAAAACAGCCCAAATTAGATCCACCTGAAAAATGGTCACATCTATCCACAGCCCCAATCAGCAGAACCTTTGTCCATGTCATGGAGGTTGACTGTAACACCACTTAGCAGATGGTAGAGCAAACTCATGTGGCAGTTTGGTACAGCCTCTGGACTTCTCTTCAGAATGTTTTACATTCTCATCTAACACATGTGTTAAGAGAATAAGGTGAAATAGGTAATATTACAAAAAATATAATTACTGAAATAAAGCTATTTAGAAAATTTTAGGAGGTCGTGATACATGTGCTTCTGTATTAATGCGTCAAGTAACAGGATCTAGCGGCAGGTCTGGTAACTACCATAATTTCAAAATAGAGATGAGCGCACATAATAATGTTGAAATTCCTGAAGTAGCTATACTGTGTTATCAAAACATCTGTGATTTCTATTAGTGTCCACATCACAGGTGCTATCTTTTCTAACACTGATTACATGCATCGTTGAAGAAATGCTAGTTTTCAGATAGAGGTTAGTGAAAGTAGTAACTTAATAGTCTCTCTGCCCAAATTCACTGATGCCTGAAATCTAGCCCTGGTGCATAAAAGGGACCTAATACTTCAATAAAAAAACAAAATACTTTATTTTCTCTTTGTCAGGCATTGTGTGGGATCTCCCACATTCCTTCTCCTGCCTCACTCACAGCAGTTCTGTGAGGTGGGTCATACTGACGCCATGTGACAGAGGACAACTTGGAGAGGCAGAGGGCTTCCTACCCAAGATCTGGGCTTCAAAGGTATGACTGATCCCAGGGCTGCCCAACCCCTTGGTCTTTTTGCTCTCCTATCCTTTTCCCCCCAAAACAAAATCTGTTCCTGATGAATAATCTTAGACAAGAAGCTTTCTCTCCTCTATAGCAGTTACCCGGGCCACTCTTAAAATAACACGAGTGTGTTTATTCTAAATAAGTTTAAAACGTTGGTGGGAGTAAGCGGAGCTAAATGACACACTAGTCATGTATTGATCGATGGTCTAACTACATCCAGTTCAAGCTCCTTCCTGGGCTATACCACGTTATAGTTCCCTCTTGTCTAGTTCTGGTCCCTACATTATCTAAATAGAAATGAAGGTTGGCACTCACTATTCCCCAAAATGATAAACTCCATTAGGTTACACTGACAAAAGCTCTTTCATTTAATTCTCCTTTAATAACCAGCTCTCCATTTGTGCAGTAAAGTGGGTAGCTCGGGCCCAATAAGACCTCTGCCTTCTCCAAGTCAAAAAGGAAGCCAACAGCTGCAGCTTGATCCTCCCAGAGTTTCCAACCTCAGTGTTGCCTGAGAGAGACAGTGCTCCTTCTAATAAGAGGTCATCCTGTCTCCCCGGGCTCATTACGAGCTCCTCCTGATCAGAGGCTGCTGGTTCTAAACAGGGCCAAATTATGCGAGGCGGTTTCTCTTTCTATGTACTACTGTCCACCAGGGATGGGACTGAGGCCACTAAAATAATTCTATGTGGGAGTCTAACTCATATTTAAGAGAAATATTTGGATACTCGGTGTATTTTCACTTCAGGATAGAACTCTTAGCAATTCCCAGAAGAAATGGTTTATGTAACTTACAGGAATCCTAAACATGATAAATGTATCATACACATGTCTTGATGTCAAGGATAGAATTTATCCAATATAAGATCAGACAAGTTTAATAAACCACTTAAGTGTTATAAGGCATGCTTCATACTAGGATGAATTATGTTCCTATCTGTGGTTCAGTGTGTATGTTCTATCGTTTTGAATATTAAATTTAAAAAAACCTTATATAAATAATTTGAAAGGTCTGATTTAAAGCAACAAATGCTAATAAAACAGAATGGAAGGCTGACAGACCTTCCGTAATTCATGTGGATTGCTTAAGAAAGGTATAATAGGGTAGTATTAAAGATGGAGTCCTAGCATTTTCTTTAATAAGTCTGTTTAAAATCATATTGAGTAGCCTAAATTTTTCAAAGGTAAATCCATTAAATTGGCAGAGTTTTGAACATCAACAATTATAAAATTTGGTTAGCATAATCTGTTTTAACAACTAATTTCCCTGAAAACATGTATTTCTAAAAATTTGACCCTTTAATTGTGCTTTAGTATGCCAGCTCTCATTTCTGCCAGAAGTTGAAGTGAGAAAAAATTATTTAAACCAAACAAATCTATTTTTTTTTACATCACAACAATAGCACAGTAATGTTACATTGGTTGAGAACTCGAAACCCAGCTTCTTATAGAAGAAATGAATTTAGGTAGAGCTTCTTCATGATACTACCTTTAACAACTCAGGAGTTAAGAAAGCACCTAATTGGAATTTGAAAATAACATTTTCTTATGAAAATGATTACAAGTTGCCCAGCCAGTGTTGCTCAGTGGTTGAGCATCAACACAGGAACCAGAAGGTCATTGTTTGATTCTTGGTCAGGGCACATGCCTCAGTTGTGGGCTTGATCCCAAGTTTGGGGGGTGGAGAAGGCAGCTGATCAATGATTCTCTCTCACCATTGATATTTCTATCTCTCCCTCTCTCCTTATTCCTTTCTCTCTCTGAAATCAATTAGAAACATTAAAAAAAAAAGATCACAAGCAACTTGGAGAGTATTTTTGAGAAACCAGGATTATTTGATGATTTTTAAGTAAATTGATTCAGCTACACCCTGGCTGGGTAGCCAGTTGGTTGGAGTGCTGTCCAGTATGCATTCAATTCCTGGTCAGGGCACATTCAAAAATCAACCAATGGATGCATAAATAAGTAGGACAACAAATCAATGGTCTTTCTATGTATCTCTCCCTCTACCCCATGCTCTCTAAAATCAACACATAAAAAACAAAATTTTAAATGGTTAATGTTAAAAAATAACAAATCGATTCAGCAATATTAGTTGGTTGCTCTCTGACTTCTATCACATATGACCTGTGGCTAGCATGGGTGTTAGGGCACAAAGGTCTTTCACTGTCTCCCAGACAGGAAGTCTGCTCTCAGGAACTGCCACCTCAGCACGCTCGGCTTCATCTTGCACCCCGATGTTATGTAAGACATCACTACCTTTAAAATGCATGAACCAGCCCTTATTTGCATTGAATTTTTTATCCTTTGATCCTTCATCATAATGTTGTTTCGCTGTGTCAAAAAGCTTCAAAGCTTTGGCTTGAACAGTAGCCAAGCTCGAAGCTGAATTAGATCCTGACTTCACAACATCTTAAATCTTTTCCATCATAGCCTGAAATCTAGCAATTTTATTTGAGTTAATGGACAGCAACCATGACTAAACTACTTTCAATCATTTTAAGGACCAGGTCTGCAGTTTGAGTCCCGGTTTGAGCTAATGAGACTAATGTTTTAAAGAAACAGAACAGAATGGGCACTTACAGAAAGGAGCATTGCTCTATAAAGTAATCCCTTTGGGAAGCCGTATACTTAGTTCAATAATGATGTTATTTCTCAAAACAATTTTGGAGATTTTCCTTTGGCCTTCAGAGAGAGAGTATGGTTGCAAAGGTAAACATGTTTCTATTTCTTTATAGCAGAGGAAGTACAAGTCTCAGGCTGCAAAATCAGCTGTGCAAAAAAAAAAAAGAAAAAAGAAAAAGAAAAAAAAAAGTAGCTTTTCTTCCTCTAACTAAACTTAATTTCCATCTTATTCAACTCAGGTTAATTCAGTCAATCATTTATTCAGCCAGTTTAGGCTTTTCTCCCACCCCCACCCTCCTTTTTTTTTTTTTCCTTGGGTTGCCTCCAAGTTCTGAGTCTTTAAGTCATAGCATGGTGTCCATGAGATAGGAGGGGACTACTGGTCCTCACAAATGTTCTTTTATTCTTAGTGGCACTGACTGGTCTCTGGGCATCTCTGCTGACATCCTCAAGACAGTCTGTTCTCCTCTGGGCTCCCATTTCCTGGAAACATATAAGCTTGCAGCTCCCCTGAGCCTGTCCTTTTCACCCCACAGAAATGTCAGGATGCCCTCTTTCTGTGCTCCTGGGTGCCGGGAAATTGGTGGAGCAGCATCACGCTCATGCCGCTCTAACTTGGTCCCTTGGCTCCAGCTTCACCTTCTCGGCTGTTGTGCTGCTCAGACGGTGGGAGGGAAGCAATGAGAGGCTTGCTGTGTCCACTTGGGAAACGAGGCACGGTCTTCCTTTGCTTGGATCCCCACCCTACTTGGGCAATTCAAAATTTCCGGTTGACAAACCTCATACTTTGATCATCACTACATCATTTTTCCCCCTAAATTTATTGCTTAGAGCCTTGGTCAGCAAACTGTGGCTCTTGAGCCACATGTGGCTCTTTGGCCCCTTGAGTGTGGCTCTTCCACAAAACACCATGGCCTGGGCGAGTCTATTTTGAAGAAGTGGTGTTAGAAGAAGTTTAAGTTTAAAAAATTTGGCTCTCAAAAGACATTTCAATCGTTATACTGTTGATATTTGGCTCTGTTGACTAAATGAGTTTGCCGACCACTGACTTAGAGCATCAACTATATGCTCAGAGCTGTTCAAGGCTGTAACTTTTGGTGTTCCCAAACTTTTGTAACTATGTTCTGCCATAAGTTTGAAGTCACAGTGTCGTGGTTAGGAGCATAGACTCTAGGGCCAGACTTGCTGGGATTGAATCCTGGCTCTGTTATGGCACAATGTTTTAGGACCTGGAACTCTCTCTGCCTCAGTTTCCTCACCTGTGAAAATAGGAATGATGATACCAGTACTTGCCTCATGGAGTTGTTATGGGGATTGAGGTTTCTGTACATAGTAAACATCATGTATTATTAGTTACATTTGGAAATTAAATTCATTAACTACAAAAGCTGAGTATTAGCTCTTTTTCCCTTTGGTGCTTGATGCTCTCTGAGTGGGATGGAGGACAGGAACAGGAGGAAAATTTGGAGAGAGATGTTGTGATCATTAATTTTGTGTGTCAACTTGATTGGGCCATGATGTGCCCTGATATATGCTTACACATTTTTGAGGATATGTTTGTGAGGGTGTTTCTGTGTGAGATTAAAATGTGAGTCTGTAGACTGAGTAAAGCAGATCATCCTCCCCAATGTGGGTGAGCTGCATCTAGTCCTTTGGAGGCCTGAGTAGAACAAAAAGGTAGAGGAAGGAGAATTCACTCTCTTGTCCTGTCTTTGAGTTGAGACATTGGTTTTCTCCTGCCTTTGGACTCGGACTTGAACTGGAGTTTATATCATCATCCCTCCTGGTGTTTAGGCCTTGGAACTCAGACTGCAGCTACATCATTGGCCTCTTGGGTCCACAACTTGCTGACTATAGGTCATAGGACTTCTCAGCCTCTGTAACTGTGTGAGAAAATTCCTTATAATAAATCTCTCTGAATAGACAGCTGACCCTTGAACAATGTAGGAGTTAGGGGAACTAATGCCCCACAGTTGAAAATCCACATAAAACTGACTCCCCCAAAGCTGAACTCTAGTTGTCTCTCAGTATCCACAGAGGATTGCTTCCAGGACCTATGTGGATACCAAAATCCATGGATACTCAAGTTTCTTTTATAAAATGGCCTAGATCAATGCATACAGCTGGCTCTCCATGGATCAAAACCCAGTGATACAGAAGGCTGACTGTAGATTTGTAAAAAAGAAAATTAATTAATTTTTAAAAATCCCCATATAAATCGACCCACATAGTTCAAACCCATCTTCTTCCAGGATCAACTGTATTCCTATTGGTTCTGTTTCTCTGTAGAACACAGACTAATACAGACAGAGAATAAAATTTCAAAATATTACCCAGCCATGATCATCTCAAAACATCCTCTTTCTCCAATTTCCTTCTTTGCTCAACTTAGTTTAGCTGGTTCAGACTAGAAGTAGGAATTAACAGAGGAAAGCCTACGATGCAAGTCTGAGGTTACTCCTGATATTGGTATCTGGACATGACCTGGCAGATTCTTATCCCTGCAAAGTGTGGTTGTCATGAGTTTATGACACATGACACAACAGACTGTGCCTATTCAGGGCAACCTCCACACCCACCCTGCTGAGAACTGATGATATCATGCATATATTGATTTCTGAATTTTGAATTGCATTTTTAACTAGAAGATTTATTTTCAACGGAGACATGAGATATATGATATGATTTATTTAATATAGGCATTTATTATTGCCAATATAAAAATTGCTCACATTAGAAGCTTCAGGTTCAGGAGATCCCATTTGTCAGGGGGAAAAAAATCTGTTATAATGTATTTTATCTTGCTCCTGTGATTTATAATGAGAACTGAAAAATCAGAATCCTCTGTGTCCTGATCCTCTTTCTAACACTGTGTCTTGTTGTGGTCTTTGGAATGTTATTTAATCTCTCTTTGACTCAGATCCCCATTGGTGAAATGAAACTGTTAAAAATATTTGCCTTCCACAGAATTGTTTTGAAGATTAGTCAGTCAATGTTTATAAAAAATTTTCTAACCATGGAAAGAGCTCTGTCACTGTGGACTCTTAGAAGGTGTACTGCCCACATTTTGCTTTTATAGAATGTCTAGTCTTTAACAGATCCTTCAAATGTGGTTTGCAGGTCAACAAATTTAGTGTTTTTGCACTATTAATGGTAACATTTAATTTTTTTGATTTATTGCAAATTAAGGGAATTCCTATATATTACTATGATTATTTGTGGTGCTATTTAAACATACACGCAGGTACATATATACACATTTATGCATGTATTATCTGTATGGATGAATTTCTGTTAATTTGTAATGTGTAATGTGGCTTTGTGTAGGTTAGCAGTCTTAATGATTCATCGTCCATGTGCAGTGCCAGATTTCCCCCAGAATTTAATAGGGGGTTGTTAATCTAAACCATTTTTGCTTTTTGGGGGGATGGTGTGTGTGCGGCGGAGAGGAGGGAACAAGAATACAGTCTTTGACTTAGGACAAAATGGCACAGCAACTATTCTGTTCAACCTATAATCATTTCAAAGTAATAGTATGAATGAAATGCTCTAAGACAAGTTTTGCATTTGGATTTCTATTCAAAGATGCTGCTAAATTTCAGAGGATAGTGGACAGGAGTATCAATTTTCTTATTCCACAGAGGTATCTAGAGGGAGACAGAAACGACAAATAGGCCCAATGTTTTCTTCTAATCCCATTATTTATTGCTTTTATGGTCTACTATCTCAAAGCATGCCATGTAGCAAGTACCATCTACTGATCACATCAAATTAAATCAAGAAGAGAGCAGGGATGCCTCCTATTTTATGAGTGATAAGCACTGTTGTAATTGCCCAGTTGGTAAACACTATTGTAATTGCCCAATGGTCACTGGAATGAAAATTGTCAATAAAATGTCAAACAACGTTAGCAATATCTTGAATTTGGAAGTAAGGAAATGTGGCTAGAAAAAAAGACTTAGCACCCCACTTTCCTGCTGAGGACATTTTTTTCAAGTCAGATAAGAAGGAATTTATAAGTTAGAGCTTATTAATAAATACTAAGAAGCGTGGAAGACATCACCGCTATAAACCCCTGAGTGAATGGGTATGGAATGGTGAGCAAGGGAAAGGAAGGGACAGTGTCTTGGAAGATGGGTGTGAGGGTAGAAGGGAGGTAGTGGTAAATGGCAGTCTTTTCCATATGACCAGTATAGTAAGAATTACCATTTTGAGCATGGGAGTGTGCAGGACTCTAACTCTTATATGTTTCCAGGAAATGTTAAGAGATAACTACAAAATCCATTCTTCATCCAAGTATGAGTACTGGGGAAGAACATAGAAAGAAAAAGGAATAAGATTTAGATTCTTTACCTTGATCATCCTCTGAACACCCTTGCTCCTTTCTTCTCTGATTTTCCATTTTCAGAAGGTTATTGAAGCATGGAAACCTGTGCATGTTATCAAATGTTCCTTTTCAGCTGCCTCACCCATGTTTCATACTAGCGAATTTCTGTCTCTCCTTCTTTACTACTTTCCTTCCCACTTCCTTCATTTGTTTCTCCCTCCTTTTCTTCCTTCCCTCCCTTCCTTCCTTCCCTCCCTCTTCTCCCTCCCTCCTCTCCTCCCTCCCTTCCTCCTTCCCTCCCTCTTCTCCCTCCCTCCTCTCCTCCCTCCCTTCCTCCTTCCCTCCCTCCTCTCTTTCCTTCCTTCCTTCCTTCCTTCCTTCCTTCCTTCCTTCCTTCCTTCCTTCTCTCCTTCCTTTCCTCCCTCTTTCCTTCCCTCCCTTTTTCCTTCCTTCCTTCCTTCCTTCCTCCCTCCCTTCCTTCCTTCCTTCCTTCCTTCCTTCCTTCCTTCCCTCCTTCCTTTCCTCCCTCTTTCCTTCCCTCCCTCTTTCCTTTCCTCCCTCTTTCCTTCCTTCCTTCCTTTCTTCCTTCCTTCCTTCCATCCTTCCTTCCTCCCTCCCTCCCTCCCTCCCTCCCTCCCTCCCTCTCTCCCTCCCTCCATACCTCCCTCCTTCCCGCCCTTCCTCTTTTCCACCTATCTCTGTGTCTCTCTCTGTTATTTTCTTCCTTTCCATTAAATCATCATTATTAGGAATTTGTAGAGGTACATGAAAATACCCTGGGATCTGCAAATTACAACTAAAATGTTACTTGCTTCTCCCATCTTGAAACAAGTTTAGAGAACTAAAATATAGTTAGTTGTTGCAATATTTTTAAGAACTTGTAAAATTCTGATTGCCATCCTACTTGCAATAAGAACTTTATACTTAAAAAACTATCCTCCAATTTTTGAAACTTAAAAAAGCTATTAGTTTGATTTAATTTGACTCTTTTGCAATATAATGAATTTTCAGCTAAAAGAATATAATAAGGGAGATATTTTCAGGTTGGTTATAGCTTAAATAGGAGGACAAATTTAGCGCATTGTTATACACAAACTCACTTCAGATCTGCACACGTACACAAGAAACTGGTAAGTAAAAGCTGATGGAAGAATTCAGTGGATCAGGGTAGCCACTCCCTCTAACATGGTTTCTATCAACTTTGATGGACTTTCTAGAGATTAGTCTACTCTTCTTACCTAAGGTTTTAAAATCAAAATAAACAGAAGATCACACTCCCTGAAAAAAATTACCTGATTCTGATTGTTGTTGCTTCTCTGAAAAGTCTGTAGAAAAAGAAGTCTGTAGAAAAAGAAGGGGAAAAAAGGAAGAAGAAAAAAAGCTCTCCTCACATCTCAATTCTAAAGAAAAGTCTCAGAGTTGGCTAGGAATTCTGTAAGCTCAGCGTCCTCTAGGCCAGATGGAAACGCAAGGCTCCCCATGTTGCTCGAGCTAGCTTGGGTCCTAACAGTCAAGCCTCTCAGAAGAGGAATAATTAGGAGCAAGCACTTTGGGGGACCATTCACATCTTTTATCACTTAGAGGTAACCGTTCCTTTACAGAGCCATCCTTTCTCTTCTCCCAAACGCACGTCTGACATTCATTAGGACGAGAAAGCTTGAAATGTGTTCCTGAATGAATAGTGGTTCAGAACTCAGGAAAGGAGACAGGCTTTCACAGAAATATGCCGATTGTTTAGTTGTAAAATAACGAGGCAAGGGAACAGGGACAGACACTGTTCAGTCCAGCTCACAGCGTGTGGCTGCCAGCTCACCAAAAGAAATCACATAGTTTGGCTGAGCAAAGGACCAGACCACAGCCAGGGACCGGAGGGGTAGTGAGGAAGGCATGCGGCTGAAACACACCCAGCTTGATCTCTGCGGAGCCCAGAGGCAGGGTCTGGTAGACTCTGCAGGACAAAGGGTGTTCATTACCTTCCAGCCAAACCACTCGGTGCTCCTCCGAGCCAGCCGGCTTCGGACCAAGGCTCTTAACACCCCTTCTTGCCTCGCGGCCTCTGCACTCCCTGGAATCTCTTGGCTTAGCACCTCTCCGGCCCCTCCCAACTGGACCACTCCTGGGACAGCATGTGCTCTGCGTGGAATAACAAGGTTAACTGGACAAGGTTGAATAGCCCTGTGACGGGAGTGCCTTCAGGCTGCATGACAAATAAAATAGGAGTCCTCATGGCCAGCCTGGAGGAGAACCGGGTTCCTCTCAAGAGCTCTGCTCCTGGTCTGGTTCTTGGAGATGCCTTGAATCACCCTTTCTCTCTCCCCTTATAGAGGTAGGAGCACAGGATAGCATCCCTTAAATGTGGAAAGGGAGAATGAAGAGTGCGGAGAGTCATCTTCAAGGTGGTGTATCTCCGAATCTGTTCCTGAGCAAAACTTTTGGGAAAAGCCACCCACTCAGTCTGAAGGAAGCACCAAGAAGTCTTGGAAACCCCCTGGTGGGGGAGGGAGGATGGGGCAGAGTTTGATTTTGTCTTTGGGATTAGGTTTTTGGCTCAGCCGGTTGCAGCAACGTTAGAGGTTCTGGGCAGAAAGCAGCAGCAGGTGAGGAGATGGACTTTTCTGCAAATGCTAAAACCTGGTACGGAGGGTAGAAAAGGCAGAGCGGGCTGAACTTGGGAAGCGCGAGCGAGGGCCAGGAAAGTCAGGGCAGAGCCCCTCCCTGGGAAAGGATGCTGGTGGTGTCAGCAAGCAGGGCAATGACCCCAGGAGAGCGGTAGGCGGGCCTGCAAGGTGGTGGAACCAGCTGGCAGGCAGGCACCTGGGGTCCTGGAAAGCAAGGCAAGGCAAGGGAACAAGGCAGACGCCAGGGAGCTAAGACGCTGTAAGCAAAAGCAAAGTGGCCAAAGGCCTGAAGCCGTGGTAAACCAGGTGATCTGCGAGAGGGAAACACCAGAACCAGGTGTCAGGCCCAGGCGCAGGGCGTGGCCAGGGATGAGCCCCTGAGGCCAGCAAGCTAAGCCGCAGACTTTAGGTGATTCCAGCCTATCGGAAGATCTTGATCCCGCGGGAACTTTCACCCCAGCCAGGAAACCTCTTATACAAGATGAGACTATTACTTTTATTTTATGTTATTATTTCTGATAACAGACACACCACACAAATAAGTGTTGGGAAATAATACATTATTCCCATCACCTCTCACCTGGAGCAGCATTGCGCCAGCTTCTTATCTTGTCTCCCTGCGTTTGGTCTACCTTCCTGACAACCCGCTCCTCACACCACTGCCAAAGCAATGCGAAAACACAAGCCTGGTCACATCTCCCTTCAGCCCAAGTCCTTCCACTGGCTGCCTCTTGTTCAAGCAAGATTCTCAAAAGTGTTTTTGGTGAACACTAGTTCTGGGAGGAAATTAGCCACAGAAGGATGTAGAGTCAAATAACTTCGTAATTATCTGACTGGCTACAGTCTCTCCTGTCTATATAGAGAAATCTTCTTAGAGATTTCCGATGAAGAGCAACAACTTAGAGGCTCTGAAAAGTCCTGCAATAATGGCTGACTGTTGATCTCCAAATATTTTAAGCCACAGGGCACTGTTTTCTCTTGTTCTTATATACAATCAATCACCCTGACCGGTTTGGCTCAGTGGATAGAGTGGTCAGCCTGTGGAACAAAGGGTCCCGGGTTCGATTCCATTCAAATGCATGTGCCTTAGTTGCAGGCTCTCCCCAGAGCAGGCCCTGGTCAGGAGACAACCAATTGATGTATTTCTCTCACATTGATGTTTCCCTCTGTGTTTCCCTCTCTCTTCCACTCTTCTTAAAAATCAATGGAAAAATATGCTCAGGTGAGGATTAACAACAACAAAAAAAATCTATCAGTTGACTGGACATCTAAATATATAAAAGCCTGTGACCGAACAACCAGTTGATCAGTTGCTATGACGTGACACACACTGACCACCAGCGGGTAGACATTCAATGCAGGAGCTGCCCCTAGGTGGTCAGTGCACTCCCACAGCCAACTTCCCATGGCTGGCCAAACTCTTACAGTCCCCCCTGCTGGCTGGCCCCGATTCAGACTGGGCAAGATGGCCCCTCTTGGCCCCGATTGCTGGCCAGGTTGAGGGACCCCACTCATGCATTAATCTGTGCACTAGACCTCTAGTACCATGATAAATACTGACCTATGGAAGGAAAATCTGCTTAGCCTGAAGTAATTCAGTTCAATATATTTCTGATCTGGTCCCTCCCTGTCTGCCTCGGCTCTTGGCTCCCATCAATTCTCCTGTTGGGTTTTACACTCTAACAAAACAAAGCAGGTGATCTTCAAGCATTAAAAAGCAGATCCAGGTGTCTCACACATATTACTATGTTTCATTCATGTATTCTTTTGAACAAAAACATTCTCTCTGCATCTCCTTTAACCCCTGTATGTAAAATGTACCTTATTCTTCAAAATCCTGCTCATGCATCAGCCCCCTAAGAAGTTGTCCCTTTACTTTAGAGCAAGGGCCAACAACCTTTTTCTGTAAAAGGCCAAATAGCAAATATTTTAAGCTTTGAGGTGCACACACTCTTTGTCACAACCCCTCAGCTCTTCCATTGTAAGGAGAAGGCAGGCCCAGACAGTCTATGAATAGGCAGGCATGGCTGTGCTCCAGTAAAACTTTATTTACAAACATAGGTGTCGGCTGGGTTTGGCTGTGGGCTATAGATGGTTAACTCTTGCTTTGGAGGCACTCTCTACACAGTTCTTGCTGAGGCAGCAGTTAACTCTCTGGATGGGGAAAATCCAAGGCCTCCAGGTGAGAGCAGTAGAGACATGTATTTAGAGCAGATACGGGAACAGAGATAAAGGCAAATCTGACTAATGAAGCCTAAAACACTGCTTATCTTAGACTTATCTTAGACTCTCCTTATTGCATTTAACTATGAAAGGTAACATACAATTGGAGACTCTTCTTTATGTTGGTGTAGGAATGAATGACCAGAGGCAAAGGTGTCTATTAAAAGCTGGCTGAGACATAGTTGTAAGGAAACTATTTCAACCTAAAGTGCTAAGCACTCATTAGCTGCTTAAAAGAACCTCTACTCCCCTCAACTGCTGTCTGAGAAAAATCCGGAAGTAGTGCACTAGCCAAAGAGAAATGTAATGGGCCCATGAAGCTTCTTGCCCTGGACTCTAGGCTTGGCTGCTGGGGATTGTCAGTGTTTGGAGGACCAGGATTGGCGGGGGGTGGGGTGGTATGGGGATCAGCAAGCAGGAAGGAAGATGGACACCTGCCCTGGAATGGGAACCAGAAGAGAGTGATGAGCAGGGACTGCTCCTAGGGAAGATGATCGGCAGGAATCCCTGATTCAGCAGGTTCAGGGGAAGAAATTCATGGGGCCTTGGAGGTGAAAAACAGGCCATGGTGTAGGGCCCCAAGATTGAGGAATTGACCTTCCCCACTGCCTGTTCCAGGATGTGACCTTTACGGTTAAAGATTAGACAGGGATGAGGTCAGTTCTTTACGGTTGAAGATTAGGCAAGAATGAAATCAGTCCCCAGAAACTCCCTACCCTGAGGACTTACCCAGAGGAATGGGAAGGGGAGAGACAAAGGGGCTTGCAAGATTAGACCCTGTCATAAAACATGTAATTAACGAGCCCAGCTCCCCTTCTTGGAATTTCCTTGTTCCCTTCTTCCCCCTCCATGTGTAACCCCACCTGCGTGTGGTGTTTGCCTTTATAAACTCATGTTCTGCAGTTACTCGGCGCTCCAGGCAGCCAGCACTGTTGCTGTCTGCCTGAGATGCCCCTGCGCTGCGCTTGTATTAAAACCTCATGTTTTTGCATCAAGTTTCGGTCTCGGCGTTTGACTTGGGGTCGTCGCCCCCTCCATCGGACTCACCCGGGGTCTTGGGACCTTACATTGGCAAGGTTCAGGCAAAAGGAACTGGGAGCAATTTCAATGACTATATGAACCTCCTTTGAATGGCAAAAGCTCCAGCTCAAAAAATAATTCCCTTTCCTTCCTTAGAGATGCAGGTCTCTATGTCTCGCTTAGACAATGACAGTTGTAAATGCTGGCTGTCCACTAAATGTCCAGTCTCTCCATCCATGACATAGAATTGTCACAGGAACCTCATTTCCAAGCCCCACTTGTCTGTAGGGGAAACGTGAGGCTGAGTTCAGGCACATGAAATGTGGGTGGAAATGATTCACACAACTTCCAGGTCAAGCCCATGAAATCACCCGCTGGCCCGCCACTCATTCTCTACCCTACGTTCTGACTAGATTTGGGCAGTTTCCGACACCATGTGTGGAAGGCAACAGAGCTCCTATCAGCTTACGTGTCTGATAGACTATATGGCACAGAAAGTATTTTCTCCCCATTTAAAGACACAGAACACTGCTTTAATAAGTAAAGGGGCTCCACTATAGAAAGTGATTTTAGATAAAATGGTGGGATCTACTGAAAACATAGGGTAGACACTACAGTTTGCAAATAAGCCATTATTTTCAATCTCAAATAAATGTTACTTCCTTTAACAAGTCATGTTTTTTGGAAATAAACTTACATGTGTCACTACTTATACTGTCAAATTAATCAACTGAAAATCCTACTTTGAGAAGCTTTAGGAAATAAACAAAAACCTTCAAAGGAGGAAAGGTAAAAAAAAAAATTTAAAAACTAAACCAACATGAGCCATATAGAAGCCTCATTGCTTAAAAACAAACCAAAAAACAAAGTTAACCAATTTCCCTGGGAAAAATACCAGAAACAAGCCTACTAAACAACATGAGAATATAATTAGCCAGATCAATTCTATATTGTCTAAGGTTGAGCTGAAAAAAGTCTGCTCCCTTTGGTTCTCTGCCTACCCCTGGTCCCAATCATGCTGGAATCCATTTGAAAAGTCATTTAATTTTTTTTTCTTTCGATGTTTTCTTCATAAAGGGATCATTGAAACTGTGATTCTTTCCCTCAGTTTTACTGAGATATAATTGACATATAACATTGTGTTAGTTCCAGGTGTATAACAAAATGATTTGATCTATATGTATGCTATAAAATGATTACCACAATAAGTTCAGCTAATATTCATCGCCTGACTCAATTACAATTTTTTTCTTTTTTATAAAATATATTTTTATTGATTTCAAAGAGGAAGGGAGAGGAAGATAGAATCATTGATTGGCTGCCTCCTGCATGCCCCCTATTGGGGATCGATCCCACAACCCAGGCATGTGCCATTGACTGGAATAGAACCCAACCAATCAATGTTTCTCTCTCTTTCTCAAATCAATAAACATATCCTCCAGCGAGGTTTAAAATATACTATATATATATATATATATATATATATATATTTCTGCTCACCAAGACTTCATTATAAGAGTGAAAAGGCAATACACAATAAAATATGATCATTACAAGATGTATAGATTTTTGGCAAAAGATCATATTCAGAATATATAAGCATTTAAAAAATGAACAAAAGATGAAAAACGTAATAAAAAATAGGTAAAAGACTTGAACAAATACTCAGTTATTTGCTCAACATTGTTAGTTATCAGAGGTATGCAAATTAAAATCATAATAAGGCATTATTGCCAACCTAGAAGAATAATAAAAAACAGAAAACAAGAGAATACCAAGTGTCAATGGAGATGTAGAATAACTAGAAATCTCATACACTACTGGTAAAACAAACACTTTGAAAATTGTTTGAGTTTTTAGTTAAAGTTAGCATACACATGGCCTATAACCCAGCAACTGCATTATATACATACTAGAGGCCCAGTACACAAATTCCTGCCTGGGTGGGGTCCAGCTTGTCCACCCTGATCAGGGCCAATTGATAGCTGTGGGGGGAGAGGGAGCCACAGGTGATTGGCTGGCCAGCCCCATGGTCAAAGTCCTGGCTGAACACCCGGTTGAGGGGACAATTTGCATATTAGCCTTTTATTATATAGGATGTATATGTATATACATATATATGTATTAGAAATTCATGTATGGGGGTGGAGGAGTCCCCTCAGCCCAGCCTGAACCCTTGCAAAGCCGGGACTCCTTGGGGGATTCCAACTCCCTTAATTGGGCCTAAACCGGCAGTTGGATATCCCTCTCACAGTCCTGGACTGCTGACTTCTAATTGCTCACCTGCCTGTCTACCTGGTCATCCCTTACTGCCTCTGCATGATGACCTGATCACCCCTAACTGCCCCCCAACTGGTCTAGTCACCCCTCACTGCCCCCCTGCCAGCCTAATTGCCCCCAACTGCTCCCCTGCCAGCCTTGTTGTCCCCAACTGTCCCCCCTTCCTCCCCCACCGCTGCCCTGGTCACCCCATGAAGCCTGCTTGTTCAGTTGTTTGGTCATCCCTCACTAATGTCCTCTGGTGGCTAGGGCATAGACAGCCATCTTGTGAGGGTCTGAGGGTCAATTTGCATATTACCTCTTTATTATATACTAGGATAATGCCCAAAATAAAAGTGTACACATGAACACCAAAAACATACATAAGAACCTTCACAGTGGCATTATTTTTAATAGACCTTAACTGGAAATAGCTCAGATTTAATGTCTATAGTAAAATGGATAAATAAATTATGGTGCAGTCATATATTAGAATACAATACAACCATAAAATGACCACTTATCTACACAATGACATGGATGACTTTTCCAGTCATAATGTTGAGAGAAAAAAGACAAAGACAAATCCCCCACCCCCCCCAAAAAAATACTATATACTTCCATTTCCATAAAGTTCATAAAGAAGCAAAACAAAGCTATGGTGTTATAAGTCAGAATAGTAGTTACCTCTGGAAAGAAAATAATAACTAGAATGGCGCACAGAGAAGGAATTCTGAGGTGCCTGATCTGGCAGTATTGCCTAGCTGGGTTTACTTTGTGAAAAGCCTAAGTGGGCTGCACACTAATGATTCGTGTACCTTTCTCTATGCTTCAGTTCAATACAGAGTTTACTGGAAAAGGAGGAAAGATAATAGACTCTGATGTCAAATTGCTTGGTTTCGTGTTATAGCTTAACTTCTTACTGGTCAAGATCCCTAGAAAAGTTGCCTAACCTTTCTTTGTCTCAGGTTACTCATCTGTAAAATGGAGATTATACAATTACCTTCCTCACAGCCCGTGAGGAAGATAAATCTGACAATGCATAGGAAGCTCATAGAACAGGCCCAGGCACATGTTTATCATTCAATAAATGTCAACTGTTGTCATTCTTATCATTAACTCTCGGGAGGACCAATTGATAAATATTATCTTAAAATGTCACTGAATCCAACGTAAGAATAATTAGAATAACACAGAAAACCAGCTGATGTTTTTATTTGGCTTTATTATTTTTTTTACTTCTTGACCTTCAAACTAGGGAGTTTCTCAGAAAAACCAACATGGACAACTCCCAAGTATAAAGAAAATTCATTTAAACCATGGTGTAGGCCCAAGTAACATAAATATTATTGCTACAAAGGACATCTGTAAGTAGGTAAAGTGCCTGAGGAGGAATAAAAAAATATCATGTTACATTTATGTAAGGCATAAATTTTTATTTTAAAAGGGTTAGTAATACAATGCTCGCACCTCAAGATGGAAGGAATTAGTAATTCTTATATGCAATGGGGCATGATTTTTTATAGTGTAGATATCTTTTATTAATAACATATAAAAATTTACTCTCTTGGTATACTATTTTCTACTTCAGAATATGATTCAATACTTAAAATGGTCTCTACTGTACTTTCATGTTAACATTTACCTCATTTATATACAATTTCATCCTGTGCTTGCTTTTATTTCTGAAATTAGGTCAGAAAACTCAAACCCCAACTGTCAATATTAGATTAGGAAATTCAAACCAGAACTTGGACCTTTACCAATAATGGTACTTAATTTAGTACTTTTAACTAAACAGATCCCACCAAAGAGCTTTTGAAATACTGATGTTCATACTCAAAATGAGCAAATTCCATGTTTTCACTCTACCATGAGAACCTTAGAGTAGAAAGAGCTTTAGGCTTCATGCTGTTCCATCTTCCACCATGTGACAGCTGTGTGGACTCAAGGGAGCTTATTGTTGCGTATTATCGTTTTCCCTCTCAGTTAGTTCTTTTCTAAGCTGAAAACCTCAAGAGGAAGGGCCATGTCTGTCTTGTCAATTATTCTAGTACCAGTGTTTAGACAGTGCCCTGAGCATCATGTGTTGGAAAATATTTCTTGTATCAGTGAATGAGTGTAAGAATGGGAACCAGCGGATATAAATTCTCAAACAGCACATGACTCAAAAATAACCAATTAAAATGATAAAACCAAAATAATTAGGATTTTGAGTTATTAAGATTGATTTGTATGGTCTGCAGCTTTAATGATAGGGAAAAACAAGCAAATTATGCCCAATAGTTCACAGATGTGGGATTCTCTTCATGCTCTGATCTCTTTAATGTGACCCAAATGAGAGACTTATTGTGAAATGATCCACTAAAGGCAGATGACCTTAGCTCACCATGGAGAAGAGCCGAGGGCTGCTGTTACCTTCCATCCCAAGTGGTGGTTTTGGTGTGGATAGATAAAGGAAGGAGGACTTCAGAAAGCATGGTTCTCTCAGGCGGGCTCTGACAGCCAACGTGGGGCAGGCTGTGCTAGGACCTCCTCTGTGAGGCTCTATTGACAAGCGCTATCACTTACCATAGCAGGCAGATGAAGGATTTTCTGATCAAGGGCTGTAATAAGAGTTTTTTCCTCCATGAATTAGAATGTCTGACATCTCAATTTTGGGCTATTTTGTATAATCAGATTTTCCTGTATTGGGCTTTGAAAGATGATTTTGGAATTATACTATGATGTCTAATGTCCCAGGTATTCCTAGGTTTTCCATCAACATAACACAGTTGCTTATAACCATCTAGTTCCATCCAGCTTTCTCCCATTTCCCATTCCTGTTTTTGAGAGAGAATGAAACATTTTTTAGAAATATAAAAATTTAGTCCAAAGGGTTGATATCTCTTTAAAAATGTTGATTTTTAAATTTTTAAATTAAATTTATTGAAGTAACTGCATTTGTTAATAACTATGTAAATTCTAGATGTACAAAAACATTTGTACACTCTGTTGTGTCCTCACCACTTGAAATCTAGTTTCCTTTTGTCACCATTTATTTGACCCCTCTACCCTCTTCTGATCTTCTTTAAAAAAAAAAAAAATATATATATATATATATATATATATATATATATATATATATGTATATATAGTTTATTGACTTTTTACAGAGAGGAAGAGAGAGGGATAGAGGGCTAGAAACATCGATGAGAGAGGAACATTGATCAGCTGCCTCCTGTACACCCCCCACTGGGGATGTGCCCGCAACCAAGGTACATGCCCTTGACTGGAACCGAACCTGGGACCTTTCAGTTCGCAGGCCGACGCTCTATCCATTGAGCCAAACCGGTTTCGGCTCTTCTGATCTTCTTAATGGGACACAAGAACAAGATAAAACTGTGTAACTAACAATTTTAATTTTAAAAATAATTTACCAATTTCTAAATTATAAACATAGTACATAAGTAGTTTAAATAAGTCAGAGAATACAGAGATATATAAAGAAATATTGATCATTTCTCTTACTACCTCTCTTATTCTTTCCACTGAGATAAACACAGCTAACAGTGTAGTACATGTATATCCTTCTATATTTTCTCGGTGCTCATAGAAAATATGTTTATTAAATATGTAGGTGTTTTCCTATTTCTTTAAAGAAATTAGATGATCCTATCTATATTTTTCTGCAAATTTCCCCCACTTAATATGACATATAAAGACTAATAGGTTAAAATATAAAACTATAAGTATCGTATAGTCACATAATACTACATGGTATGGATATATCATGATTCATGTATCCATTCTATTAAGGAATATTCAAGTTGATTTCAGAGTCTGGCCATTGTGGATGATGTGGTAATAACGTGCCCAAGCACACACACATCAGCTTCATGTTAACTTTGACACACCCAGGCTTCTATTTCTTAAGGACATTGAAGTGTGACATTGCCAAATCAATATTATGTGCTCTTTGAAGTTCAATAGATGATGTTAGATTACTTTGCAAAAAGATCGTAGCAATTCACATATTCATCAGTAATTAATAAAAGTGTTACTAATTTTTAAAGGGTAAAAAAAATCTCATTATTCTTTATTTTTTAAATGTAAAATATGTGACATGTGCAAAAGACATATGTGATGTTACAAGAATTATTTGAAGCACCTGTGTGTTCTCTGTCCAACTTGTTTATTACCAGTATTTTAATGGGAAATCCTCAAGCCAGTGACTGGTCAAAGAGTTCTGTGTGTCCCAGGAATGAGCTAGCTAATGTGCCTCCACTGGTGTCCAGCAGTGGCTGGCAGATGCACCAGAAGCTCAGCCTTCCTGGATGCAGTCAACAGCTAGAGGTTTCAGTCAGATATGCTCCTCACAGAAGGGATCATTTCATGATCTCTAAGTATTTTCTTTATCTGTAGTCCGGTGGAGCATCTTGTTATCCTATCTTATAAAAGAGTAACATGCAAATTAACCATCACTCTGCTCAAGCCATGCCCACCAGCTACCCCAACAGCCAATCAGAGTGAGTATGCAAATTAACCCCAACCAAGATGGCTGCAGCCACAGAGAGCAATCGAGAGGCTTGGGTTTCCCCGGCAACAGAAGCCAGGCTTTCCACCTGCCCTAGCTGGCCTGGGCCTCCACTCAAAGATACAAAGTTTCAATTATAGAAGATAAATCCCAATAAAAATGGCGGCAGCCATGGAGCTGGAAAGAGCAGGGTAGGGTTGCCCCCGGCAACGGAGGAAGCAAAGCTTTCCATCTGCCCTGGCTCGCCTAGGCCTCCACTCAAGGCTACAAAGTTTCATTTATAGAAAGTACATAAAACAAAACAGAAATGGCGGCAGCTGGGGTGAGCAGGGGGCTTGGCTCTGCTCCAGGCTACAAAGCTTCAATTGAAGAAGATAAATAAATTCCAGATACCAGGACCTCCACTTCAGTAGCCAGGAGGCATGGCAGGACTGCAAACCACCACAGGCCCCTTGCTCAGACCATCCCATGCCCCAAGGGAACCCCCACCCTGATCCAGGACATCCTTAAGGGCAAACCAGCTGGCCCCCTCCCATGTACCAGGCCTCTATCCTATCTAATAAAAGAGTAATATGCAGATTAACCATCACTCCAACACACAAGATGGCTGCTCTCATGTGGTCAAAGATCCTGCCCCTATGTGGATACAAGATGGCCACCACAAGATGGCCAGCAGGGGAGGGCAGTTGGGAGACACCAGGCCTGCAAGGGAGGGCAATTGAGAGGGACCAAGTCTGCAAGGGAAGGCAGTTGGAGGCAATCAACCCTGTAGGGGAGGGCAATTAGGGGTGACCAGGCCAGCAGAGGAGGGAAGTTGGGGGCAAACAGGCTAGCAGGGAAGCAGTTAGGCATCAATCAGGCTGGCATGGGACTGGTTAGGGGGTGATCAGACTGGCAGGCAGAAGCGGTTAGGGGCAATCAGGAAGGCAGGCAGGCGAGCATTTGGGAGCCAGCAGTCCTGAATTGTGAGAGGGATATCCGACTGCTTGTTTAGACCCGATACCACCAGTGGGATCAGTTCTAAATGGGCAGTCAGATATCCCTGGAGGGGTCCCAGATTGGAGAGGGTGCAGGCTGGGCTGAGAGACACGCTCCCCCCCCATCCTGTGCATGAATTTCATGCTCTGGGCCTCTAGTTTGATATAGTCTGTTTGCATTTGCTATTCTATAAGTTTCCTAATTATTACCTCCCGGATTTTTATTATATTGTCTTTTTCTTATAAACTCGTAAGTGCTTTGTTTATCTATAAAAATAATTAGCTGTATATTTTGTGACATATATTACAAATGAGAGGCCTGGTGCATGAAAACTCATGTACTGGGGGGGGGGGGTTGTCTCTCAGCCTGCTGTGCCCCCTCTCACAGTCTGGGAGCCCTCAGGTGCAGGAGACAACCATGATCAGGGGAAGGCCATGCCCCATCACACCTTTGCTGCTGCCACTGTTGGCAGTGCAAGCCTCAGCCGGCTCTGGTTACCTGAGCCTTGGGCAGCCCTAGACAGCTGGGCAGCTGACATCTGAGGCTTGCCTGCACCTTGGGCTGGCCCTGGGCAGCTGGGGAGTTGAGGGGACCGGGCACCGCCATCTTTGAGGGCTTGGAAGTCAATTAGCATATTCCTTCCTTATTCTCTCATTGACTGTGAGTGCTGGCATCTTTGAGGGTGGGGCAGTCATTAGCATATTCTCTCCTTATTGGCTGTGCATGCCGCCATCTTTGCAATGGCATGAGAGTCAATTAACATATTCCCTCTTTATTAGATAGGAGAATATTTTCTCTCAGCTTTTCATTTATAGATTTTATATAAGGTATACTTTTTCATACACTAATTTCAATTTTGACAGACAAATTTGTTTCTTTTATAATTTCTCAGTCCTTTGAGTTGCTTAAAAAATTTCCTCAATTCCTGCATCATATACAATATTCTTTTAAAGTCTTATGGTTTTGTTTGCTTTATATCTAAACAAATAAAATAATCTAAACAAATTACAGATATAAAACAAACAAAAAGGAGTTCAAATTTTCTTTTAGGTGGATAGCCAATTATAAAAATATTAGAGGCCTGATGCACGAAATTCGTGCAAGGGGCTCAGTCCTCGCAGCCCAGCTGCCTCAACCCTTGCAGTCCGGGTTTCATCTGGAAGGTCATCTGGACAGTGGTCCTGCTGTTTGGTCTAATTAGCATAGTATTTTATATATAGGATAATTTGTTAAAGTATCCAATTTTCCTATAGCATTGAAATGCCATCTTTATTCTGTCTAAGCTGAGATTCCTAGAAATATGTAATTTAGATACTCCTCGGTATAAATATTCTCTTCAGTAGATTGTTTCAGAGCAGAAACAATCAGATTGTTCTGAGAAGACAAATGATGCCAAATTGATATTTGTGTATGAGTAAGTGCCAAGTCATTGAAGGTTAGTATAAGATTATCAGAGGCTTCTTTCTTCTTCTTCTTCTTCTTCTTCTTCTTCTTCTTCTTCTTCTTCTTCTTCTTCTTCTTCTTCTTCTTCTTTTACAGGAGACAGAAAGAAAAAAGACTGATACTCAGCATGTTATAACCAATGATGATTTTTATGTTAAATTTGAATTTTAGCTATAGAAAGGAAGGAAAGAATTATAGCAGAAACACAGGGAATGACATACATTCTCAGCTAAGTAGAATTTGTAACTGACTTGTTACTTCAAAATGGAAATATTTCAGTAATTGGCTTTTACAGAGAATTACGTTTACATATATGTATATAATATATAACATATTCAGGCAGTCCTCAGGTTATGTTGGACTCGACATATGTTGTTTCGGGTTATGTCTCCATCTCCCATCTATTAAAAAAAAAGTTCCATCATTTTGACTTATGTACACATGTGCTTTATATTTTTTATTATTTATTTACCACAAGTAAAGGTCAGGAATTGTTATCTTTTAAGTTTTTGTTACTGTGTCACCTCATTACTGCTGTGTATGTACTCCATGTGAGTGACGTAGGTGCTTATGTAGGTGGGTCCCGACTTACAATCAAAACCACATATGTCACGCCATGGGAACAGATATCCAACATAACCCGGGGACCTACTGTCAATGAATTTATACTAGTCTGTAAGTACATAAAATTCCACCCCCTACTGAAACAATAATCTGGTTTCAAATCCTGGGTCCATCATTTCCTAGTCATGTCACTTTATGCAAATTACTTCGCTTTTTTTGAAACTCAAGTCTTAATAGTCAATTGTGATGAAAGTCCATTGTAATGTCACCAATAAAAACTCCCTGGACTCAACTTGTGGTCATAAATGTTAGGGGAGAAGCTTAATCATACCATGACTGAGAAATCCTCACCCTGCGTTTACTATGCTGCCTCCAGTATCATTACTCCAGGCAAGGAAGTGCTGACAGCCTGGCCCACCCAATCCAAGGACAGGACGTTAGTCTCCAAATGTGTTCCCAAACTGTTCCACCGCTGTTAGAGAGTCAATTGTCTCGCCACGGCACAGATCGCTCTTGGAAGCCACACATACTTAATTGGCCCAGTAAGAAGAGGCAATCCTTTCAAGGAAATTCCTAGGGACGGATTATTTTCCCGACAAGTACAGGCCAAGCAAGTAGTGGCGGTTGCTCGATGTCTGGGAGACATTTGGCAGGGGGAAAAAACCCCAACAACCCATACTTGGAAGTTGTGGTTTGCAAGGGTGTGTGCAAATCTCAGCATAATAGGACCTAGCCTAGGTATCTGTGACTATGAGTATAATGTTTTTGTGGGTTAAAATACAAAGATCTATATCTTAGCAACAAATAGGAGTGCTGGGTTGAAAATCAGGCCAAACCTTAAAACGGAACAACCCTGAATGTTGATGTCATTCCTAAAGAACACTTCAGTACTCTCTCTAAAAATACACACACACAGGCTTGCAGGAAAGTTCCATGAATACAACTCTCATTTGTTCCTGGCATGTTATTGACCTAGTGCCACCGTTTAGGAGTCTAAGTATCTTTGGATGTCTGAGGAAAATGGAGATTTCCAGGTATTAGGAAGGAGAATGTAGCCCTTTGGAGAGTGGTAATGACTGTCATTTCAACCGTAATTATTTCCATGCCTCATTCAATGTTAAAAAAAGTTTCAGTAGAAACTGTGCGGTAATAAATGGAGAGTGAAATTCAGAATCAGACTCTTCTAGGACTGTGTTTTCCTGTGGTCTAACAAAAATGATATTTACATGTTATATTATGCCAGTGCCGTCCATTGTCTCACAGGGATCCGTTTCCATGGCTCTTCTTTTCATTTTTTGGCGTTACTTACAAAATTGGGGGTCGGGGGCGGGCTCATTTGTGTATGGAAACTTGACTTTGTTTACATAGCCTCCTCAATATTAGGTAGAGCAAATGTACATTTCTGCCAATCATAACATTCTCTTCCCATCACTTAAATACTTTGCAATTTTCTATAAGCAGCTTCATATGTAGCCTTACTTGGTGATTTAGCAAATTTTGCACGTGGCAATTAGGCCTGGCAGGCTACATTTATGTAATAAAGTGTTACTTAGCACTTTGCAATAATATCAGAGGGTAGGAGAGAGGAGTGTTAAGCTAACCTCTGGAAAAAAAAAAAACGGGGTTGGCAAAATATTTGAGAACATTATTGTTAATATGTTTGGCTTGTCTAATATTTGTAATAGAGGTTCCATCGGAGCTCCTATTTTTCCTGCGATTTGAGGAAAGCACAGAGAACTCCAGGCATTCTCACCTCTCTGGGATTTTATTGAGAGGGATCACGGAGTCAGGGCAGGGTCGCTGCCTCCAGCCCTGGACTGTTCAGAAGATGGTGCGCAGAGGTTATTGAATGTCTTCTGCCTTCCTCCTTGGCTGTTTCCTCTCGCTGCCTCTGCATTTAACATGGGAGCTTTGTTGTGCGGCCTTAGAAAAGAAGGCAGCCTTAGGTGCGGACAGTCATGCATCTTTATTCATTCCAGCACAGAGAGTAAATGGTGCTAGGATTTGGAAGTCCTCTACAGAGTGTGAAAATGGGGAAGCATCATGAAGTCCTATGTTGTAACATAACTAAGGGTTTTCTATCTCTTGCTCTGAGTATTGTTTTGTTGTTGTTGTTGTTGTTGTTTTAAGTGAATTATTCTTTCCAAGGTAATGTAAATCTAAATCCCCCAGAATCTTGAAAAATAACCGGCTCTCCTATGTTTCTTTTAAAGATTCTGCAAAGGGCAGGCATTACATCTCACAGTACTGAGAAATGTAAATCTTTCTAAAAATTCTCATTACATCCTTCTCTACTCTAAGTCCCCTGTCTCAGTAGTAGCTTGTTAGCACTTGTCTATATCTTCCTCAGAACTCTAGCTAGTGCATAATCTCTCTCATGTTTCTCTCTCTTTCCCGATTTTTCCTGCCTAGAGCAGCTTGATGTTGTTTCCTGTGTATGTTAATCTACTCTGTGCGTCTAAGTGGCTTCAAAGCTGCAGTTTGGCCTGTCACTATAATTGTTAAAACAGAGGCCAAGTACTTTCCCCCCCCCCTTTTTTTGTTGCTATTCCTCTTTTCTCCCCATTGACCCCTTCCACCCCTCTCTTGCCCCAGGCCTTCACCACATTATTGTCTGTGTCCTAGACCTTCTTGGCCTCAGGATGGGAGTTCCATCCTTGTCACATGTATTGCTGGGTACATATAAGAAACATACAGTAGATTCCTCCTGGAAAATGGCCTTTTATGTACTATAGACAGCCCCGTGGGGGAGGAATCAACCAGCACTAGGAAAGCTTAATGCATAAAGTTTGCCAACCACTATCCAGTTATACAATAGTTGAGCAAGTTAACAGAAAACCCTGATGTTATTTGGCAATACTTAAATCTATACCAGATTTTCAGATGTATAATGAAAGTATTACAATTAAGGGGGAAACCAGATAAAAATGTAGAGTTTAGGTAAAAGTGAGGCAATAATTGGAATTTTGCACTTGGTTTTATTGGTTGCCAACAATTCGAATGGTGCACAATGAAATCCATAAAACATGTTGCCAAATCTTTGGTCAATTGAAACTGCTGTGTTTCATTCTTTTCTGGTAAAAATGTCTTAATTCTGGCCATGTGATGTTATTTGTTTCATCTGGTTTCTTGGAGACGGGAGGTCTCTTGTTCGCTATGCTAATAAACAGAGGAGGCTGTAAAGACACTGGGGGCAACAGCAGCACACCCACTGAGGTCACCATGGTGCCCATGAGCAGTTACTATGGCGGTGATGCCTGGTGACCCCATTAGAGGTACAAGGATAAGGGGATTGGAGAGTTGTTTGGGGGTAAAGACTAAAGTGCAAGCTGGCAAGCATTCTGAAGAGGGGCAGTGTGACACTGGAGAGTTTGCTTTGGAATCCTTCAGGACCATGTGCCCTTAGCAAATGACCTGCTCTCTGAGCCAGCTTTATCCTCCTAAAACCTGGGATTCCAGTGCAAAGGCTCAGCTGTCTGTGTCCTTGCAATGAACACATGCCATCAGTTCTGAGATGATATCCCCCAACATTTTAACAATTCTGAAATGGGATGTGCTTTGTAAATCAAACAGTGACTTTACTGCGGTCTCCATGTACTTACTCACCATTGCGTATCTGTAAAACACCAGCATCAAAATTGCAAAGTGGGTGTAGAAGGCCTGGAGGAAAATTGCAAGTGTCAAAAACAATGGAATATATTTTTAACACTTAGAAAGTAAATGGTGATAGGGAGGGGCTGTGGAGGTGATGAATCAGATGTATGGAGCAAGATCTCCAAAGCCAAAATCAAGGTCAGCTAATGCTGCATAATTGCAAAGCAGACTTTAGAACCCATGACCAGAGGTTTCATTACGTGATATATTCTTCTAAAAACTGCTGCATTACCAACACTGCTGATGGACAAAGGACAGCATATAAAAACATGGCCAACAACAATTCTGAGTAGGAAAGTAATTTAAAAGACTCAGCCTCTCAACGTATAGCATGTTTAAGAAAATTTTAACCAATCAATGTCACTTACATTTTCTCTGTATGTGGACAGAAGAGTAACATGTGGTTTAAAAATAAGGTCTGAGAGTGAAATAGCTTTTTCAGTAAGTATAAACTGAACATCTTAAGTGTCAAGAAGGTATCAGGTTACGTTGGACATACGTTTTGCTTTTCTAATTCTTAAAATATTTTTGTCTTAAGGGCAGGTTGTCTTAGACTCAACAGGTTGCAGTGCTTCAATACAAATCTACCTGCTAAAGCAAAAAGCTTGTTAATACTGCCCAACACTGAGAGATCGTGTTAGTGGGCAAGAGACTGAAGACTACATTTGTGCAACCCTTCCTAGGACTGAAGAATACATTTGTGCTACCCTTCCTGGGATGAATTAATGTGTTTAATCTATAATAATAAAAGCGTAATGTGTTAATTAGACCGGAGGACCTTCCAGACGAAGGCGTGGCTGCGAGGGCCCAGGCAGAGGCAGAGGCAGCCGCCGAAGCTATGAGGGCCAAGCCCCTTGCACAAATTTCATGCATCGGGCCTTTAATTATAAATAATTTGTGAGAATATTATAATCTAGTCTTGTTGTTCAAAACAGCTTATATAAGCATAGTTATTAGTAGTACTGTGTGGAGGTGTGCACATGTGCAAGCAGGACAAAGTGACTTGAGATAAATAAATCAGTTGTATATGTTTATGGATTAGTAAATTGTCATGGGATGGTGAAATTACTTTCCCAAACCACACTGGTTTTTTTTATGCTAGAACCAGGACCAGAATTACATGTTTGTTTGTTGTTATTCAACTTACTGTCATGGGCATTCATTTCTTGAGTGCCTACTTCATGCAGGCCACCACAGAGGGTCTGTGGATGTCACTCTCCAGATTCATTTATCTTATCCCAGTGCCAACAGTGTAATCACACTACATATACATTTTAATTATCCCAATTAACTGAGGTTCTGCAAAATGTAAGAGAGAGCAAGAGAGAACAACTTAAAGGAGGAGCAAGCTCTGCCTGCCTTTTCCCTCAAGAAGCACACGTCCAGAGTGAGAGAGGGATGGGTGCTGAGAATGTTTCTTTTCCTCAGCAGACTCAGAACTCAAGTGCTTCTCATGATGCAAGCATCTCACCTCACTGAGAGTGGCCATTGTTTTAAAGATATGCATATTTCATACAACATAGTCCATAAACACAAATCAACTATTCCAGAGAGTGTTAAATATGAACACAACAGTCAGTTCTAATGCAAGAAGAACAACTAGCTCGCTGGACTTACTGGGAGATATAAAGTAGATGCACTTAAGTTTACTTGCTAGTATGTTTGCAATATTACTTTCTACAGTGTTTCACAGGGCAGAATGGTTAAGTAACTTACAAGAGAAGCTTTGTATTCTTAAACTCTCAGAGCTTGTGGTGGGTAAAGGAATACAGTGAAGTCCTCAATACCATTGATAGGTCCTTGGAACTGGGCTAAACAATGTATAACAAAACCAATTTTACCATAGGCTAGTTTATGTAAACAAGAGTTAAGTTCCTTGGCCATCTCATCAACTTTATAATGAAACATGGGTTGGGGGGGTTTCTGGGGAGGAGGGTGACAAGATGGAATCTTAGAGGATAAAACCTGAATCAGGGAAACCAGGTAGGAGACTCTCACAATACTTCAAGCAAATGATTGCAGTGGCTTTAGCCAGCAAGGACAGGGAGTGAGGGACCAACGGAGAAGTAGGAGGAGGCAGAAACAAGGAGGGGAACAATGAGCCATGGCATATTCTAGGGAAGGAGGGATTAAAGCTGACTTTGAGTTTTCTAGTCTGACAGATTAGGACAATGAGTAAGATACAAATGAAATTGAAATAGGAAACACAGCACATGAATCATTTTATGAATCTGAGGAAAGTTTGAGAAGCCCCAAGTGTGAGTTCAGTTGCAGTTATACAGGGGTGGGCAAAAGTAGGTTAAATTACCAGTCATTGTTACCTAAAAGATAAATCATAAGAAAGGATATGAAACAATAACAACAAAAATAATAATACAAATAAATAATACAATGATGAATAAATAATAATAATGCAACAATAAACCCTGTGTTTCACGTACTCACAACTGTAAACCTACTTTTGCTCTCCCCTGCATTGAATTGGGAGTGTGTGAGGGACATCCAGGTGGAGATGTCAAGTATTCAGCAAATATGAGACTTGCATTTGAGAGCATTTAGAGAGACAATCCTTGGATTTAAGTGTTACAGGTGCCAGAAATGAGGGAAAGGGGGAGTGAGGGAGCAAAAGAGAGGGGCCAAGGTAAGATTGGGTTAGTGAGGTTGCTACCCCATGATATTGAGGGTGATTGATTACTTAGTCTCTAAGAATCCATGGAAATAGCCAGTTCTCAGGAGAACCCAGGGGAACGAAGTGGGTTTGATTTATTCTCTGGCTCCATTTCACGCAGGTCGAGGTGTGCACTTCCAGGAGGCTTTTGCAAGGTTCACTGCAGGGATCCCACAGCCTCTGAAGTCACAATGTCAGTCAGGACGCCCTGAGGCAAAGGCCAACAGGTGGGAGGCATGGCATGAGACGAGGACCCCTGCGTTTCACTCATAGATTCATGGCTGGTCACCTCGGCATGTCTGGGTGGTAAGAAATTTCTAAGAAAATTCTCAGAATACTTCCAGCAATGATTATAGCAGCTAAAGCTAGGGAAAGCCCAGAGGACCTGAGAGGTGACTAGTCAACCTAACTGTGCCCCAGCAAACTCTGAGAGTCCTCCAAAGGATGCCCAATATGTGCCCACAAACCAGTCTTCCCCTTTATCTGCCTTGCTCACTCCAGCTTGACTTCCCAAATGTATCCTGCCATCCTGAGTTGCCCCCCAAATGGCACTGCCTCTGCTGTAGGTGTCCTTCAGGAAACAGTGGTGTCTGAGTCAAGTGTGTGGTTCTCTGATGCCGCCAAAGCCACTGCTTCTGGGGCAGCAGAACTGTTCTGGGTAAGTTAGGAAGGAGGGAGCAGACAAGAACCCAGTCTCCAGCTTCTTGTCACATTTTGTCTCCTGTCCTCAGAAAACTTCCTTTCTACTGGACCCATAAAGTCTCACAGTAAAGCTGCTTCTTCAACATCTCCCTTTCATTTCTCCTCTTCTTTAAATCATCCCTCTCCCGATGCCACACAATCAAACATTTCTCTCCCCACCTCCTCACCTCCATCAAAAGCAAACAAGCAAAATCCACCTCCCAACAAACAACAACCCTAGCCACTCAAAACAAAACAAATGCAAGAAGAAGCTCAGAGAAACTGAAGCAAATAGGAATCTAGGTGGGAATTCAGGACACAGACATCAGTGCTCAGTCAGATAGGACACTTGCCAGCTTCTCCCAGACCATGGTGGTCCCTTACCTTTCATTTATGTAACCAGAGGCACACATTCCCGTGACCGTCCTCCCCTCTACAGAGCAATCTTACCCCAAAAATTAACTGAAGTCTCTACTTGAGAGAGGAAACTGCACAGAGAGATAATCCTTGCCGTTAAGTATTACTTAACTTAATAGAAGAGTGTTTTTAGCCTGGTGTTCCCCAAAATAACTTGAGGCAAAGGCTTGCAGCAGGAAATTCAATCCCAGGGCATTGGAGATAGAAAGGAGTCAAAACAGAGAAGGAGAGAAAGCAGCCCACGAACCCACTCTCAAACTGTTTATTACTAAGGGTAGCTGGTGTGTTTGTCCTGGGAACTTGTGAGCAGCTGTGAGAAATGAAGCTCAGAACCCTTCACCTCAGGGCTGAAAGGGAGAAGGAAGCGTGGATCCATTGCCTCTTGTCTCTCACTGGCCAAGGATGGCCTCAAAAAGGTGGATTTGCCTGCATGAATGTATTGCAAGTTTCTGCAGATGGCCCAGGGCAGGAAGCAAGACTGACTTAATAGAGGCCCACAGTGAGATGCTGGGCTGCACCTGTTAGAAGCTGGCTGACATCTATGAGGACTGGTCACCACAGCGTTGGCCGGAGGTGAAAGTGGGCTTGAGGGGATCTGAGTGACACATTAAAAGGATCAGACCCAGTGAGAGCTCCCCCATGGAACAGGGAAAAGAGGAGGCCCAAGAACCTGCATGCATTTGGGAGTCTGAAGGAACCATAGAAGGGGATGGAAGAGACCACTGAAAAGCCACGAAAGAGGTAGGAAAATGATAGTCCCATACAAATGTACATAAACTATGTGTAAGGCATAAGCTCTTTATGGACAAACTCATTTATTACTCATAGTCCTGTGAGATGGACACAGTTCTTCTTTCCATTTTACACACTAGTTATGAGATTTTACATAGTAAGCTATGAGAAGTTAGGGTCACAACTCATAATTTGTAGAAACAGGATTAGACTTGAGGGCCTGTCCTCTTAACCACAGCACAGTGCTGACCCAGGAGTACAAAGCATCCACCAGACAAGAGAAGAGGAGAATTCCACAAAGAAGACTGTGGCAAGGGTCACCTTCACTTACTAGGCAGAGGAGAATGGAGACTAAGGAAAGGCCATCTGATTTGTGACCAAGAGGTAATTGGTCACTTATGAAACTGCAGTTTGAGTTGAGGGATGAACCAGAACACAGTCTGGAGAGAGATGAGGGAGGAGTGGAGCCCACAACCACTTCTGGAGACATTTGCTAGTGAAGGGAGTCAGAATTTCAATGTTACTGAAATTCCCCATGTCCTAATTTCCTAATAGATGAAGATGTTGTATCTAGGGAAAGTGATTAGCAGGACTCTACATACTACTGTTTAAGTTGGCACAGTTCTCTCAGGTACAGAAAAATGTCTCCCTGGTAGTGTCCCTCAGGCTAAACACCTTCAAAAGAAAGGTTAAGAAGTAACACAGGGCCTATTAGAAACTGAGAAAGTCTTCGGGGAGAAGAATAATGAACAGATTTTTATTTTCTTTCTTTGCCATTTCTGATTTCCCACAAAATGGCAGAAAGGGACATACTCTCTTGCCAACCTTTTTTTCCCCCCTCTCTCTTCTCTTTTTTCTCTCTCCTCCCGCCTCATTATCTGAAGCCCAGTCATTATAGTACATTTTCTGTGCCTTTGGATAGCAAAGCCAGCTCTTCAAACCATAACATTGGCAGCAGTTTTCTCCCTACAGTTTGTAAAAATTAAATCACAAATCAAAAGAATATGAGCCAAACATGCCACAGCCATTTGGATTTACATGAAAGGGAAGCCATCAACACCTCCCTATCTTGGCTGATGAATGTATCTGATATTTCAGACTCCTTCCTTGGTTCTTTCATGACCACAAGACCAAAACTAATCAGGCCAATTAGACGAACTTCCAGATTCTAGCTCTGAAGGCAACTCAACAAGTAACATATCCAGCGATATAATTTGCCAAGTTTAATTCGGAGGTTGAGGGAGGGTGGTGGGCAGACGGTTTCTGATTTATCACAGAAGCTAAAGCCATATTCCTGTCTGAATACAAAGCAGACAAAGAATAAGAATTAAAGCTGAACTGGGGGCACTGTCACTACTGATCATCATGTTTTCCCAATATTAAAAGAAAAAAGAAAAAAAAAGAAAAGCAGAAGTTATGAACACCATCCTGTAAAAGCCCTTGAAATAGTTGCAAAAATATGTAAACCACCTACAAAGGAATTAGTTAAATGTTAAAAAAAAAAAAGAGGAAGAAGAAGAAGAAGAAAGAAAGAAAAGAACAATCCAAACAGACTGAGAATATGTAGATACATTTTTACCTGATTATGATGGTATGATGGTCTTTCTAAGCATGGAAAGGGGAAAAAACATTAAAAAAAGATTATGAAATTTCATCACATGAATATTTAATTTTTCTGTATTCAACAAAAGCCGCCATAGACAAAATGAAGGCCTAATATAAATGGAAAATATATTTGCAAAACATATAATGCTCAAATAGTTTATATCTTTACTTTTAACATATTGAGATAGAACTCACACATCATACAATTCATCAGTTAAAATGTATAATATTTTTGTATACTCACAGGATTCTGTAATCATCATTACAGTTAATTTTAGAATATTGTTATCACCTCACAAAGAAAAATTTGTACATGTTAAAAGTCACACTCTCCACTTTCTTTGATCCCCACAGTTCTAGGGGGTTTCTACTTTCTGTATCTATAGATTCGCCTATAGATTTGCCTACTGAGTCCATTTCATATAAATGGACTAACACAAAAAGCAGTATTTTGTTACTAGTTTATTTCATTTAGCATAATCTTTTCAAAACTCAAGTTGTACCATCTATCAATGCCTGTTTCTTTTTTGTTCCTAATGAGATATAATATAATTCATATACCATAAATTTTACCCTTTTAAAATATACAATTCAGTCATTTTTCTATGTAAAACTAAGTTATGACATCATCATCACTATCTAATTCCAGGCATTTTCATCAACGTCATGGAATCTCTATACTTATTAGCAGTCACTCAGTTCCCCTTTCTTCTATCCCTTGGTAACCACAAATTTACTTTCTATCTCTATGGATTTGTCTATTCTGGATATTTCATATCAGTGAAGTCATATACTATGTGGGCTTTTACATCTAGCTTCTTTCACTTAAAATAATCTTTTCAAGGTTCATCAATGTTGTAGCATGAATTAGTACTTTATTTCTTTTTATGATATTCCATTCTGTGGATACACTTCATTGTATTTTTTCATTCAATCAGTTGATAGGCATTTGTTGGTTTTAACTATTTAATTATTTTACTATTTAATTATTAAAAATAATATTGATATGAACATTCATATAAAATTTTAGGGATATTTTTGTGGACAAATGTTTTTATTTCTCTTGGGTACACACCAAAGCAGAGTTGCTGGATCTGATAGTTAATTCTTTGATCTATTTTGAGTTAATATCTGTGTATGGTATTCATTCTTTTATATGTAACTATTCAGTTGTTCCAGCACCATTTGTTGAAGGGACTATTCTTTTCCTATTGAATTGTCTAGACATTCTTGTCAAATGTCAATTAATAGTAAGTGTAATTATTCATTTCTGAACTTTTAAATATATTACATTGATCTATTGAATCTCCTCATACCTTTTTCACACTTTCTTAATTACTGTAACTTTATAGCAACTTTGAAATCTGGACTTTTCTGTACTCCAACTTTGTTCTTCTTTTTCAAAAATTGTTTTTGGCTATTCCAGGTCCCTTGAGTTTTTACATATGAATTTCAAAACCAACTTGTCAATGTATGCAGCTGGGACTTTGATAGGCATTATGCCGAATCTGTAGATCAATTTTGGGAATATTACCATCTTACCACCATTAAGTCTTTCAATCTATGAACAAGGGATATATTTCTATTTAATCAGTTATTCTTTAACTTCTTTCAACTATTTTTTTTATAGTTTTCAGTGTACAAGTTCTGCATGTTTTTGGTAACTTTATTTTTAAATATTACATATTTGGTGTTATTTTGAATGGAATTACTAATTCTTAATTTCATTTTTCAATTTATTTTTAATAATTATCTTGTGCACACAACTTGAAAGTAATTTTTTAAGCGTTTTCTTTTATTTTTCTTTTCTTTTTTTTTTAATTGATATTTTACAGAGAGGAAGGGAGATAGAGAGCTAGAACGTTGATGAGAGAGAAACACCGACCAGCTGCCTCTTGCACACCCCCTACCGGGGATGTGCCTGCAACCAAGGTACATTCCCTTGACTGGAATCAAATCCGGGACCTTTCAGTCTGCAGACCGAAGCTCTACCACTGAGCCAAACCAGTTTCGGCTGAAAGTAACTTTTAAAGGTCTTACAAGTCAATATAAAAAGACAAACACCCCAATAAATAATTGGCAATGAATGTAAGCAAGCATCTTACAAAAGAACTGAACATGGCCAATAAAATATGCTTAAGCTCACTAGCATATTTTAGTATTAAAGGCATGCAAATTAATTAATATGATACTATAGTTTCTTATGAAAATGACAAGACTTTTAAAAAAGGAATACATTTTTATACAGGAATCCCACACTAAAGGGAATGTACACTCTAGTCTAGTGTATGGTAATTTGGGAATGTGTATTCATTATTTTAAAGATTTTTATAGTGTTTGTATAATAATTTTTGTTTTAGGAATTTATTCTAAGCAAATATTCATAGATGTACACAATTATTTGTGTACAAAAAGCATTATTTATTGCAGAATAAAATGGAAGACATCAAATGCTTGACACAGTAAACAGATAAATGTATATCCATAGCATGGAATACCACACTACTGTGGAAAGTGAACTACTAGAAGTATAGAAGGTCATAGGAATAGGCTCATGATATGTTGTTCAGTAAAATAAACATGTATAATAAGATTCAAATATTTTGCTCAAAATTACTATGTAACTATGTTCATCTCCTCCCTATTCACTAATAACAGACATCTTCACGCTCTACTTATGTGGCTTACTATGTCACTGTGTGTCTTGTGTGTGTGTATTGCTGGATAAGGAAATGTGAATTCATGTGATTTGTTTTCTTCTTTATACTACTTTGATTTATCCAGTTCTTAAATGTATACACATTTACTTATTTTATAACAGAACTGATCAAATTATTAGAAAGACTTACTGAGCATGACATTCTGTTTCACAGAGCCCCTAGAGCTAAGATGATTGGAGCGGAGTCAGAAACCAGATTCTTGCAGTGTGAGAAAGGCTGTGTTGAGCAGGTGTTAGTAGCTGAAATACTAGGAGTGACTCTGAGAGTTTTTCTGGACTCTGTGACCAGCCTAGAACAAACAGGGCACCTTTTCCTAAAGAACTGGGACCCACTGAGAGAATGAGGCAGCTAGCTAGCGTTGAGCTGTGGCTGAGCAGTCACACCACAGAAATGTGCTGGAAGAACCCTGCCCAGGTGAGCTTACCTTATGAGCAAGCTACACGAGTAAAGCGTGAAAAAGTCTGTTAGTGAATGGGAAGGAGATGGATGCAGAGAGGACCCCAGTCATGCTAAAGGCAGACACGCTCAAATTCCACATGCTCCTGCTGGGGCCTGCAGACCTGCGCCAGATGCAAAACCCCCCTCCAGGGTCCTCTGTTTATGAAGCTGCTCCGCCCCATCCCCCCGGATTTCTATGGCTTTGTTCATGAACACTAAAGCTCTCCTTTAGGAATGTGACATGAACACATTTGCATTTCCTGCAGTGGGGGGCAGAGTGGGAGATGAAACCCAGCCTGCTACAAGCAGTTTGGCTGGGGCTTAGGGTAGGAAAGGAGAGCCCCGGGATGAAGTTGGAGAGGTGAACGGGGCCAGGCCTTGGAGGGGCTTGAACACTGAGGGCTTGATCAGCCTTGTACCCTAGTCTGGAATCTGTCCACTAACTTATGATATGACCTTTGACCTATAGCGGTCTCATTTGTAAAATTTGGCTATTGGTTCAGGTAAGCATTAAAAAATTATCCCCAGCTTGCCAGGTATGGCTCAGTGGTTGAGCGTTGACCTATGACCAGGAGGTCTCAGTTTCATTCCCTGTCAGGGCACATGCCCAGGCTGTGGGCTTGATCACCAGGAGGGGGCGTGCAGGAGGCAGCCGATCAATGATTCTCAGCACTGATGTTTCTATCTCTCTCTCTCTCCATCTCCCTTCCTCTCTGAAATCAATAAAGATATATTTTTGAAAATTATCCCCAGCCCTTCAAGTAGTAACGTATTGTTTACCTTCTAGCAGGTAAGCAGCTATTCAACCTGGCTAACTCATCCAGAAAGCACTGAGTGATCAGAGGACAGATCCAGAGCACAGCCACTGCCTCAAGTGACCTTTTCTAAAGCTTCCTCAGGCTCCTAGACAGCATGGCCTCAGCTCTAAGTCCTGAAGACTGGGGGAGTCGGGAGATCCTGATTCACTTCATCTTTATTTTTTGGTACTTTTGTTCTTGTTTATTCATCTTCTATACAGGTTTCCATGTGAAATCTCCGTGTTAAATGGCTTTAGAATCCCATTTGCTGATTCACTTCATCTTGGATGAAGCTTTACATGAAAATATCATACTAAAAAAGTCATACTCAGAGCTATACATTTCATGAAAACAGTGGCTATAGTTCCCTCGTGTATCATACTGTCTACTCCTAGAAGTTGGCCTTTGTGGGGAGTTGATAAATATTTGTTAGCTAAATGAATGAACAAAGGTGCAAATGACGGATGTTTACTAGAATTATTATGGTGATCGCTTCACAAAGTACACGGATCATTATCTTGTACAGCACTGACTGGCATTTTAACGTCCTCTACGTTAGTTAGTCTGTCCTGGTTATTATGGACAGACATGCGATTTCTAACAAATCCAACCAATCTTCCCTACACCTCAGAGACCTCTGTTTCTAAATGGCATGAGGCCTCCGATCCTGCCCATCATCAGGGAGAGGTGCAAATGGGAACTCGTAAGAGGAGGGAGTGTGGAAGGGGGACGAAGATGTTGCAAAGCAGGGAGCCAGCAGTCTGAGTAAAGGGGCAGAGCAGGAGGCTGGCTGACCTGTCCGTGGAGGAAATACCCAGCCAACACCTCCAGCGGGTGGAGGGGAAACTGCAGGAGAAGGAAGCAAGCAGCCTATGGGACCTTGCCCCTACTAGCTCAATCTCCCCAAAGCATTGTCCTCAGCCCAAGTGTGATATCATCATGGACCTCAAACTAATAATAAAAAAAAAAGTTCCTTAAAATCCTTATGTGCAATAATTGCACATTTCTATAAACTTTTACTTATATTTATCAGTTCCACTTATTACCAAATGCTAATTAAGGATTACTAAAATATGGCAAAGGGCCGAGGCCGGTTTGGCTCAGTGTATAGAGCATGGGTCTGCGGACTGGAAGGTCCCAGGTTCGATTCCGGTCAAGGGCATGTACCTTGGTTGCGGGCACATCCCCAGTGGGGGGTGTGCAGGAGGCAGCTGGTCAATGTTTCTCTCTCATTGACGTTTCTAGCTCTCTATCCCTCTCCCTTCCTCTCTGTGGAAAATCAATAAAATATATTTAAAAATAAATAAATAAAATAAAATATGGCAAAGGGTGAGCAATTAAAGAAAAAAAAAATACCACACTCTTGTTTGGGTTTTGTTGTGTGTATGTGTGTTTGGGTTTGACTTTTTTGTTTTTCTGCTGAAGACTAACCCAAGAAGAATAAAGCATCTGTTTCCCAGACCCTCTGCCAAGAAAAAAGAAAACCAGACTTCCAATATTATTCTAAAGTTTCTAGCACTTTATACACAACCTCACTCCTACGAGTCAATCAATGCTGTGCTTCAGGACCATTAAAAGGACGGAAATGAGCACTGGGAGTTGATCGAGGCGAATTAACTGGACTAAAGGGAGAAGGCAGAGGCTAAGGGACACACTTGAAGGTCAGTGAGTCCAGCAGAAGCCCAGGTTGGATTTGCCCTCTGGTGAGGTGACTGCATGGTGCACCTGGCCAGGTTGGACCACAGGCCTGACCTCCCGGGACCTGCACGAGATTTGGGGTCTAGTTTTGGCCTGAAGGATAAGAGACACCTGCTTTTGTTTAAAATGGATGCACGGTTGCCTTAGCATAAAACTCGGCCGTGACAATAATGGGCAAAAGGTGGGCCATTCCCCAAATGTTCTGGCCTGCGTCGGTCCAGAGAGTCTCACTAGCCAGACCCTAGGAACGCGGTGAGCCTTTCCCTCCCAGAGTGGTACTGAGCTCTCAACAACCTGGCAAGTGGGGACTTGGAGCTAGAATGTGAAAGTAATATAACTTCTCCTGTATCCGAGTGTCATGGATCGGATTCATAACTTCATAGTTGGCAGTCAAAAACTAAAATTAGCAAATTATTAGTGCTTGCTGAAGGCTAGTTCAGCATTTCACTAATAAGTCTGGCACAGGCACATTCATTTGGCCTCTACTCCGCGAGGTATTAGGAACTCCCACCAGTTTCAGAAAGGTTCCGTGCTTGTCTGTGTACCATCAGTGTAGATTGGAGCTCTCCACGGTTTTTAACTGCCAATATGCAGGCTTTTTCATTATTTCATTAAATTTTAATTTTACTGTTAGTTTTGCTTAATCTTTATTTTAGTTTGCGGTGATTTGTTCAGCTAACCTCATGGTGAAAGATGATGTGTATTTTCATTAACAAAACTTTACCCTATAATTTCCCCATGTAAAAATAGATGTTTAGACATCTGTTGGTGCCTCAAATATCAAACATTCATGCCTTATTGCTAAAACAGATGTTTATATAATCATCCTCACTCCTACCCTGGTTAGCTTGAGTAGTGGTATTTGGTTGGAATCACCAATTATTTGTTTCTGCTCTAATTTAGAATGGTGGGGTAAGTAGAATGAGGGTCCCACTTAACTAAGGGAGCCTTTATCAATAAGTTTGGGTGCTGACACTCAGGGGTTATCCCCTCCCTGCAGTCTCTGAGGCCTGTGTCTTCTCACCTCTTGTTCTTTCCCTTGCCTTTTATCCCCATCATTTCAGAAACAAAGAAGAAACTGCAGTTTATCAGTTTCAGTGTTGAAATAATATATTTTTCATTTTTTTATATAAGACTAGAAGCCCGGTGCATGAAATTCGTGCATGGGGGTGTGTGTCTCTCAGCCCAGCCTGCACCCTCTCTAATCTGGAACCCCTCGAGGGATGTTCAACTGTCTGTTTAGATCCGATCCCAGTAGGATTGGGCCTAAATGGACAGTCAGACAACTCTCTCACAATCCAGGACTGCTGGCTCCCAACTGCTCGCCTGCATGTTTTGCTGATTGCCACTAACTGCTTCTGCCTGCCAGCCTGATCACCCCCTAACCACTCCCCTGCCAGCCTGATTGATGCCTAACTGCTCCCCTGCCAGCCTGATTACCCTAACTGCCCTCCCCTGCAAACCTGGCTCCCCCCGAAACTAGCCCTACCCTGCAGTCCCAGTCACCCCCAACTTCCCTCCTCTGCCGGCCTGGTCCCTCCCAACTGCCCTCCCCTGCTGGTCTGATCGCCCCCAACTGACCTCTCTTTCAGGCCTGGTCTTTCCCAACTGCCCTCCCCTGCTGGCCATCTTGTGTCCACATGGGGGCAGCCATCCTATGTTGGAGTGATATTAATTTGCCTATTACTCTTTTATTAGATGAGTGCTTCTGCCTGCCAGCCTGATCACCCCCTAAGCACTCCCATGCCAACTTGATTGATGTCTAATTGCTCCCCTGCCAGCCTGTTTGCACCCAACTTTCCTCCTCTGCCGACCTGGTCACCCCTAACTGCCCTCCCCTGCAGAGTTGACCAACCCCAACTGCCTTCCCTTGCAGGCCTGGTGCCTCCCAACTGCCCTCCCCTGCTTTCCTGATCTCCCACAATTGCCCTCCCTTGAGGGACTGGTCCCTCCCAACTTCCTTCCCTTGCTGGCCATCTTGTGTCCACATGGGGGAAGGATCTTTGACCACATGGGGGAAGCCATCTTGTGTGTTGGAGTGATGGTTGATCTGCATATTACTCTTTTATTAGATAGAATAGAGGCCTGGTACATGAGTGAGGACCGGCTGGTTTGCCCTGAAGGGTGTCCTGAATCAGGGTGGGGTTTCCCTTGGGGCATGGGATGGCCTGGGCAAGGGGTCTGTGCTGGTTTGCAGGCCAGCCATGGCCCCCGGCAACCCAAGTGGAGGCTCTGATATCTGGAATTTATTTACCTTCTACAATTGAAACTTTGTAGCCTGGAGTGGAGCCAAGCCTCCTGCTTGCTCCATGGCTGCAGCCATTTCTGTTTGGATTTGTTTACCCTCTATCATTGAAACTTTGTAGTCTGTAGTGGAGGCCTAGGCTGGCCAGGGCTGCAGAAGTTTGGCTTCTTCTATCACCCGGGACAACCCTACCTTCTCTCCTGCTCTCTTTGGCCGCAGCCATCTTGGTTGGGATTAATTTGCATACTCGCTCTGATTGGCTGGTGGGTGTAGCAGAATGGTGATTAATATTCATATTACTCTTTTATTAGGTAGGATGATAGAGGCCAGGTGCATGGGTGGGGTCCAGCTGGTTTGCCCTGAAAAGTGTTCCAGATCAGGGTGAAGGTTCTCTTGGACATGGGGTGGCCTGGGTGAGGGTTCTTTGGTGGTTTGCAGGCCATCCACACCCCACATACCCAAGTGGAGGCCCTGGTATCTGGGATTTATTTATCTTCTATAATTGAAACTTTGTAGCCTTGAGCGGAGGCCAGGGCAGGCCAATGCTGCAGGAAGCTTGCCTTCCTCCCTCCATCGCCAAGGGAAACTCAAGCTTCCTACTCTCTCCAGCTCCATGGCTGCTGTCATTTTTGTTGGGATTTATTTATCTTCTATAATTGAAACTTTG